>JAANYP010005758.1:0-122465 GCA_020465985.1 Centrapalus pauciflorus | reverse complement strand
GCAAAAGAAATGTGGGATTACTTTTGTGTACTGTCTATGATGGACCCACAATCACACTGGACAACAGGATCAACAATTTGTTAGACCAGTATGAACTTCGTTGCGAAAAACCAAAGTGAGACCTCACTGAAACCTACACCAGGTTTACTGCTTTTAGTGAATGATCTCAAAGCTGTTGGTATCACTAAGGACAGTCTCATCACCCTGGTGAATAAATTTCTGGACATTCTACCTGAAGAGTGGAACTACTTCTCAACAATTCTAAGGAACTCAGGTACTATCGAAGTAGGTAGTCAATCGGTATGGATCCTCACTGATGATGAACAATAAGGCAACAAAAGAGAAATGCCTTGGAAATGTCCAAAAGAGGTGCAGCCTTGGTGGCTAATGTGAGACAGCCTGTAATCAGTGAGTGATGTGTTCACTCAACCTGATCACAGGAGGATGACAAGGAGGAAGTGTCAGATGAAGAAGATACTGCGGATCTGTCTGCTGAACAAGATGATGAGCAAATGATAGCTATGCTGTCAAAAGTTCAACAAGAAAAGTTTGGAAGAAAACATGCTGCAAGGAAACAGGTGCTGGCAAAAAGAAGGCATTGGATAAATCCAAGGCTGAGTGGTTCAAATGTGGCAAAACTGGTAATAGCTGCTGACTGTGTGTCAAAGCTGTGGTCAGTCATCCCAAACCATACAAGGCAAACAGGATGAATGGTTATAGGGTTAAGTACCTTATGGCCATGGCTAAGCTGAGAAGTTGAAAACTCAGTGGGTGCCAACACACAAAAGGACTTATGGCAGAGACTTGTGATTGGGAGGAATCGATTCATCGTCTGATGAAGAAGACAATCAATGTCTGATGGCCACCACTGAGTCCCATCAACAAGCAGTTTCAAACAGGATATGGCTGAAGCTGAAGCTTTCAGCAGCTTAGAGAACTGGAATCCTACTATGATGTATAAGGACAAGAATTTTTTGGCTTACATTTCTGAAAAAAAGTTAAAATTTTTTTGCATATATGCCTTGTTGATCTAAAAGCTGCTGTTTGAGAAGCATGATGCTTTACTATCTGAAATCTCTATGCTTAAAAACGTGATCTTAAAACTAAATCTAGTAAACTGGATAGTTCCATAAGCTGTAACTGAGCTTGATGAATTAAAACACATCAACTCACCTATTTTACTGGAAGAAAGAGGAAGAAACAGATATAAAGCATGCTAAGCTTCAAAAGATAGTTGACTGTTTGGTGCCAATCTGCACAAAAAGTCAGCCATTGTATAAGTCAACAGATTCCTGCACAAATCCAAGCCTACTTGGAGGGGATTCTTGACACAGCAGCTTCCATGTGTTGAGATCAATAATCTGAAAGAAGATTTATCCACTCTTGGTGAACTTCCAAACACATTCATTCAAAATGTGAATGGTAAAACTAATCTCAACAAATAGGTTTGTCAGGCCCAAAACACTGACAGCTTTGTGTGAATTTATTCTAAAGGCGATATTGGAATTTGTTCTCCATCAAGGTCATGCCTGCTAAGTGCTCTGCTTGTTCACACAAGCTGTCAGTGTTTTGAGGCTGACAAACCTATTTGTTGAGATAGTTTTTAACATTCACATTTGAATGAAGTGTTTGGAAGTTCACCAAGATGGATAAATCTTCTTTCAGATTATTGATCTCAACAATGGAAGCTGCTGTGATCCAAGATCCCAGCTGTCTTCATTTCTCAACCTGTTTGAACACATCATCAGAAGAGAAATGACCAGATTGTTTTCTGGCCTTTGCTCCAGAGCCACCAGTCTCTTGTTCAACAGACCATTGAGCTTGAGCTTTCTCAAAGGTCCTGATTTCAGGAGCAGCTCCTTCAACCGCTGGAGTTATGGTAGTAACAAGGTGGGCACATAGGGACCCTCCATCACTATCTCTGGCAGTTGTTACATCCAGATTCTCTAAATAGAGCATCATTCTGCACTTCCAACCAGAGAAGTTTTGATGATTAAATTTTGGAGGTTTGCCCATAGAGCCATTGTCATAGTAAGAAGAATTTGCACACTGTTGTCCATGGAAACTGGGAGAATGAGAGATCTAGAATGACACACACTCTAAACTGCTCTGATACCAGTTGTAGGTCCCGCGAGAGGTTCCCAAAGTATATAGCTTTAAGCTGTAGAGGGGGGGTAGAACAGCTGTTTAAAAACTACACACTATTTTCTCAATGTTTGTATGTATCATCAACAATTTGTTAATACAACAAGCTTGAATGCGAATAGTTCAAGCTGAGATGACAAATACAACAGTATGTGTCACTAGTCTAAGACAAACTCAAACTAGTATACAATGAATACATCCACAAGAAGCACTCACTGTGTTTACAAGACTAAGGGAACAGCTTATGTAAAACATCTTAGACACACAGATACTGATTTACACAGAAGGCTGTGCATGCATGAAAATCACACTTGCACGTGCAACCGTTCACTCTTGTTTCAGCACTTAGCTTTCTTCACACATCTTTCTATCCTTAGAAGCTTCCTTTTATACTCACTCAGAGGATCTAAGAGAAACATCTTCATTGGACGGAATGAAAAAAAGGAGAAGTCTTGTTGAAAAGACAACATAACCTTTTCTGCACTTTTCTGAAAAGCAGACTTGTCTTCACATGTGCAGAACTTTTGTCTTTTTACTTTGTCTACTGTTGCATTGCCTTTAACTAATTTAGGAATGTCAACTTTGCGTCTTTCTTCCTTGTAAAGGCCTATTTTGATATAAAAAAAAGGTCTGTCACCCTTTTCAAATACCTTTTGTCTTCATGTTACAGAACAGCTTGGGCAGGCTGAGCATGTTCTGTTTTTCCACTTTGTCTTCGATTTGTAAACTGAATCTGTAGTCAAAAACAATACATGGATGACTTGAAACGTATTTCCAATAAGTGTTTAGCCTGTTCACAAAGAACGGTTCTTTCACAAGAACAGAAACTTTTAAAATGCCCAAGCTGCTTCAACAGTGTAGGCAGGGTAGAAAATTTATGTCAGCCGTCAGCAGACAGAGCAGCTTGGACAAACTGTCTTAGTTGCAACACATGCAACATATAGAACAGCTTTAGACTGATATTGCAAATCATTTTCAGGTTTCAATAAGGCATATAACAGGCCTTAAATTCAACCTTCAAATGCATCAACAGGTTTGATTATAAATCTCCCCCTCAGATGTAGAACAGGTTTGACTGAGGCCTTTTTGTGCCTAACAACATTTCCTGCCGAACCAGCCACAGCTGAACGAAATTCAAAGTGTTGCTGTGATTGACAAACGAATCTTTGCAGATTGTCAAGCTCATAGAGGAAGACTAGCTAGGCCAGTGGAGGCACCACTTTTTGGTGTAGTGGTTAATCGTGATTTTGTAGCCCCTGAAGGTGCCAATTGGGCCGGGGAAGCTCAAATTCCACCGAAGCCACAACCGCAACAGCAACAGCCCAGGCCTCAGCAACAAAGGAGGAGGCAGAGACCGTCAGCAAGGCAGACTCAGTTTGCTAGGCCTTCTACAAGTAGAGTACAAGAGCCAGTAGAAGCTGATCCTTCAGGTGTTGAAGCTGGTACTTTAGGTGTAGCCCGCGGAACTGATCAACGGGCAGAAACATTAGAAGAGATTTGGGCATCTGGGCCGCATGCAAATGAGGCAATTACTGCTGAGCTAGGTGGAGACATTTTGGAACCTCCGGCAGGGAAAGAAGATGTTTTTAGACAGATTGATGAGTATGCGCATGTTGAACAAGAGAGTGAGTCTGACTCTGAATCAGAAGAGGTAGAAGAGATTGAGGTTGAGAAGGAGTCAGAAGATCCTTCTATCCTAATACGCACATATGGATCCCGAGTAATGGTGATAAATCAAGAGGCAAAGAATAAAAGAACTTCGCGGGAGTCAGAAGACTCAGATTTTGCGGATGACGAAATTACTCCTTTGGTGCCTAGGCATAGGGCCAAAAGGCACCGTTTTATGCAGGGAGCTTCATCAGCCTCTGCTTCTGAGCCAGAAATGCCTACTGCTCAGCCATCAGAACCCACATCCATTCCGCCACCACCACCACCACCTGTTCAAGCATCCATTCCCTCACCAATCATCCCAACTCCCATCCAATCAATTCCATCCACTTCATCAACCTTCACAGATAATCAAAGGTTTTCTGAGCTTAGGAGCAAGGTTGACTCCCAACAAGTCCAAATCTTTCAGTTAACGAAAGCAATCGGTGAAATACAGGCACATAATGCAACTGTTGACAAGCAGAACGCTGAGTTAAAGAAATCTGTTGGAAAGATGGAAGAAGAAAATCTTGAGCTTAAAACTTTTGTTGCAGATCAAGCTGCAGAAATCAGAAAAATGAGGTCCCTTATTGAGCAGCTAATGAAAAATCTAAAAGCTCAGGGGGAAACAAGCTGTAGAGATGCTGAGGAGCAACAAAGGGAAGGTGATGACGATGGCAATGATCCCAATGCACCTGAACAGAATGAGCCAGTAGATTTTCCTGCTGCTCTATATGCTGAAACTCAGGGGGAGCCTAGTCAAAGTGGAGCTGAAGGAGGTCAGGCTGGTTCCTCAAAGACTTATGAAAGCGAAATGATAGACGCCTCGAGAGACATTGAGGAAAAAGTTATGGATTTTGATTTTGAAGAAGAGATAGAAGAGTTGGAAGAAGGAGAATTCGTACCGGAGGATGTAGTTGATTGGAGATCTGACGATGAAGTGATAGAAGACGAGGACGATAATGTCAATGAAGTGATTATCAATTCACAGCCTATCACGGAGTTATATGTGCGAGATAATCACAATGTGATTGATATAGATGAGATCAAGATAGCCTCGGTCGAAGACTCTGAACTTGAAGAAGCAGAAAAGGAGCCTTCCAGAGCTGATTTAATGAATATGTGGTTCAAGAAGGAAGAAAAGAAAGAAAAGCCGAAGATGAAGAAAAAGATGAGAATTCCTGGGGCAGAAAGTCTCTCAGGAGGTATTATCAGCTGGTTCTTTGACAGAGAACTGTAGCTTTTCATTTTGAAGAGGAGAGATGGACTCCAGTACCTGAGGCGTACGCTTAAAGTATTTAATACATTACCGAAGGTAGAAGTAAAGGAGTTAGCATGGAAAGAATTGATCAATATCGGTGAGGACCCATATGCTGAGGTTATAGCCAAGATAATAAGAAAAGAGGGCAGTTCTAGAAAGTTTGAAAGACTTAAGCCGAGATCAGGAAAAAGAATAGAGGATGAATCAAGGATAGATCCTCATACAGGAAGGCCTTGGGCCAGAATGGTTTATAAACCCGTCAAGTGTTTGAAAAGGGTACCTATGAAATCGATGCCACAGAATGTTTTGATTAACATGAAATGGTGGTATGTCGATAATGATACAGCCGAAGCAGTCATGGAGGATACACAGGACAAAGTTATTTTGAGAGTGTATGATCCACTGCATTTAATAAACCTATCGAAGGACGATCTAAAGAAGCTACATGATCAGCATATCTTCGATGGAGATCTGAAGCCAGAAAGTTCCAGAAGATAGTTAGAGTGTGTATAGATGCAGGTATATATGCAGGAAGTAGTATATATGGTCCAGGTACTTAATCAAAATGTAAATAGTTAGAAGCTATCGTCAAGGGGGAGTCTGTTGGTGCACCCTGTGTGACGATAGCAGTCTAAGTTGTGTTAGCATTTTGTCTAAGTGATGTTACTAGCATTTGATATATGTGATTTTATGTGTTTGACATTTATTGTTTGTATGTTTGAACTTGGTGTAACGTATTACAAGAAGTTCAAACATAAAGTTCAAAGATTAATTCAAACATAAGTTAAAACATATAATCAAATAGAAGTTGACATGTGAAATTCGAATTTAGCATAAATTCGAATTTAGCATAGTAGTCAAATTCGAATTTGTCATGAGGACAAATTTGAATGGGCCTTGGGCCTGGTTCGAGTTTGTCCCATGACAAACTCGAATAGGTCACTATAATTAGGGATTAACTCGAATGATTAGGAGACTTTTGCAGAATTTCGTGTGTGATTAGCAGAAGGTGATCTCGAGTTTATCAGCAATCTGTGTGTTTGTTCGGAGAGAATCATCGCGTAGGTTCGTTCGTAGTCATTCGTACAACGCCGTGGTAGTCTCCGTGTTCCGTGAGTGTGATATATCCGTCAAGCCGCTAACGAGGATTCCGCACTCGTTGGGGTGTGTCGCGTCTAGATAGATCTATAGTTGCAAGACCTTACAAATTACTCACGTTTCTCTTGGGTTTTCTTTTTAGGTACAAAGGATGAAACAGCTGGAACGCTGATTGGGTTCTTAGACCAAGTCGAGAACTCATATGGGACAAGTGTAAAACGCATCAGGAGTGATAACGGAACAGAGTTTAAGAATTCTGTAATTGGTGTATATTATCTAACTAAAGGCATAGTGCATCAATTTAGTGCACCTTATGAGCCACAACAAAATGGGATGGCAGAACGTAAGAACAGGACTTTGATTGAGGCAGCAAGGACCATGCTCTCGGATTCAAATCTTCCTACCATGTTTTGGGGGGACGCAGTGAATACCGCTTGTCATGTTTTAAACCGGGTCCTTACTGTCAAATCACTGAACAAAACCTGTTATGAAGTTCTGAATAAAAGACCACCAAATTTAACTGGCTTTGAACCGTTTGGGCTACCATATACTTTACTGAAAACAAAACATCAACCTATGTTTGGTGAAAAGGCTGATGAAGAATACTTACTAGGTTATGTTCCTAATTCACCAAACAAGAGGGTTTTTAACAAAACAAATGGTACGGTTGAGATTGTGTTTAACATTGATGTAACAAGTTATTCACATTAACCCCAAACTGGTCCTGAATGTTTATTTGATTATGACTCTGTGTTTGAATCATTTAACATACCGTTTAGTGAAAAAATGCAGGTACAGTGGAAAATGATTTTTCATCATTAAACCTTAATGACGAGTACCGAGGTTTTCCAAAATCAAGCTTTCCATCAACATCTGAGCCTACAATGACAAAAGATGGGTCTCCAACAGAGAATGAATCTGAACTACCTTCAAATGAGAACCACACAAATAATTCTAACTCCAAAGATAGTGATCATGAGGAAGAGAATATATCGTCTGAAGTCATACCTCCAGTAGATGAAATAGGATCGAATTTGGGAGATAATCTTCAGGTCAATAATACTGAGACATCGAGGATAAACAAGGATCATCCAATTGAGAGTATCATAGGGAATCCTCACACCGGTGTGAGAACTAGGAGTAGTGTGAACAATAACACAGTGCTGTTATCGATGATCAACGACTCCGAGGCATTTCACATGTGTTTATACTCGTGCTTTATTTCTCAAATAGAGCCAAAGAACGTGCAAATGGCACTGAAAGATAATTCTTGGGTTGAAGCCATTCAAGAAGAACTGTCACAGTTTAGAAAAACTTGAAGTATGGAAGTTAGTGTCGTTACCTCGAGGAGAAGTTGCTATAGGGAACAAATGGGTCTTTAAGTGCAAAAGGGATGATTGGGGTATAGTTACTCGTAACAAGGCAAGACTCGTGGTAAAAGGGTTCAACCAGGAAGAGGGAATAGATTATAACGAAGTGTTTGCACCAGTGGCGAGGCTTGAGGCAATTCGTTTGTTTCTGGCATTCGCGTCCTTCAAAGGGTTTAAGGTATATCAACTCGACGTCAAGAGTGCATTCTTGTACGACAAGGTGAAGGAATTGGTGTATGTCGAACAACCGCCAGGGTTTACTAATTCAAAGTATCCCGATAGAGTATATCGGCTTGATAAAGCTATGTATGGATTGCATCAGGCACCTAGGGCTTGGTATGAGACACTGTCAACTCATCTTTTAGGCAATGGGTTTGAGAGAGGGAGAATTGATAGTACACTATTCGTGAAAAGGAAAGGTGATGATTTTATCTTAGTACAAGTGTACGTGGACCACATCATCTTCGAGTCGTCAAACGAACAGATGTGCAAGGATTTTGAAAAGGTTATGAAGTCAAAGTTTGAGATGAGTGCTATGGGAGAGCTGAACTTCTTTCTTGGTTTACAAGTTGAACAAAGGAAAGAAGGAATGTTTATTCATCAAACGAAGTATGTCTACAACATTTTGGAGCGCTTCGGGATGGAAGGAACAAAGCTGACCGCACACTTTAGTACTCCTATTCAGGTGAATCATAATCTCGGACCGGGTACAGATAGTGATACAGATGTGGATCTGACTTTATATCGGGCCATGATTGGGTCACTTATGTATTTAACTGCTTCTAGACCTGACATAATGTTTGTTGTGTGCATTTGTGCAAGGTTTCAAGCAAATCCAAAGGAGATGCATATGAAAGCTGTGAAGCGAATTATGAGATACCTGAAGTCGAAACCGAAGCTGGGACTTTGGTATCATGCTGATGAAGATCTGGAACTGGAGGCTTACACGGATTCAGACTATGGCGGGTGTAGCTTGAACCGGAAATCAACGACTCGAGGTTCTCAGTTCCTTGGAGGGAGGCTCGTATCCTGGCAATGCAAGAAACAAACTTCGGTAGCCGTATCAACGTGCGAGGCCGAATATGTAGCTGCGGGGAGTTGCTTTCGGTGGATTCAACAACAATTGTGGGATTACGGTTTGACTTATACTCATACTCTCATTAGGATAGACAATCAATCAACAATTGCTATAACAAATAATCCAGTTAAACACAGTAAGACAAAGCACATAGACATAAGACATCATTTTATACGTGATTGTGCTGAAAAAAACTTGATAAAACTGGTAAAAGTTGCAACGGAAGACAATAATGCAGATCTATTCACGAAAGCATTTGATAAGTCACGCTTTGAATTGTTAGTTCAACTAAATGGCATGCGTAATTTGGAATTACTTGACCTTAGTAACAGTTTATTAGTTTAACTCATTTTTTTTCTTTCTTTTTGTAGTAAGTTATTAGTTTTGTTTATCTGTTTATTTACTTACAAATGAAAAACAAAAGAAAAAGGAGAGAAAACCATAAAAATTTCAAAAAAAGAGAATATTAAAAAATGAGAGAAGTCTTAGAGTCATAGGTTCAAAGTGACGAAAATTAGCACAGTCTAACAAACTCTAAGTGTTAAGCTTTCACACATAATGCACCTTAAAATCTAAGTAATGTAAACATTCTTGACTGATGTTTTGGTAGGCATAATTCATGAAGAAAATTCTAACAACTAATAAAATAATCAAGAAAATATCATATGTGTAACTAACTTAGATGTATGACCAAAAGGTCTTAATTTCTATGTTAGAGACATACAGACAATGATTATGAATGAGGTATGCAAATTTATCTGGGGGATGTATAGCAACATCAAAATACATCTTAAACAAGGAAAGAAAAAGGTTTTGAAAAGTAAAGGAAGTCAAAACAAGTCGCTTTGTTGTACGTGAGTACAGACCTGTCACCACTGTCTTGCTAACATAAGAGGAACTCTTAGACAAACTAAGACACTCTATTGTATGTAAATACAGAACTGTGTCCGACGTTTGCCTTTTAAAGATAATTTGCAAATACCAAAAAGTCATAATCATTGTGTGTCTGCCTTGATCATAGAAGTATGTCTAAGTATGGAACACGTAAGGTAGTTTCTTAATAAATAAAAAGGCCAAAGGAATTTCCAAAAGTTTTGAATGTTTAAAAGGAAAAACATATCAACAATCACCTTGAAGTGTATGTCACAACAAACAATCAAAGGAATAAAAAAAATTCCTGAAGTGTGAAAGTGAAATACTGAAAGTGCGTTTTGACACCGCTATCTGATTGAACCTTCTTTGACTATCTCATAAAAATATTCTGTTAGTATATTTTTATCCTTAAATCATTTTTGAGTTTATGTTTATTATTATTTTTTTTTACTTTTACTTTTATTTTCTATTTTATTTTAATTTATTCTAGCTTACATAATCTTGATTTTAATAAATAGGAATAAGGTCAAAAGTTATTAGGATGCATTTCTAGTTGAAGAAACAATATTGCGTGATGATTTGTTGCTTAGTGTAAATGTTTTGCAAAGTTGGAAAAATTTCGTTAGGTAAAAATGTTCAAGGATTTTCAAAAATTTTCAATTAAGTTCGAACATCAGTTAAGTTCGAATTCATCTTCGAACTTACCATAAGTTCGAACTTAACTTAAGTTCGAAGGTGGTTGGATATAAATAGGTCAACCGAGCTTCATTCAATGCACTTACCTTCGAACTTAATCTCTCGAACTTACCTGTGCGATCTCGAACTTACCGAAATTCTTGAATTTGAACTATTTCTCGAAGCTTTCCACTATTCCTCGAACCTTCTTACACACTTAGAAGTTTTGAACCAACAAATACTAAGTAAGTGTACGATTAGGACCTGTTTAGTGGCTAAAATCGACTAAGTTTGAGTTTTTGTGTCATTTAGAACTAGATGCTTTAATTCATAAGTTTTAAAAGCAAAAACTTAAAATTAATGATTCCTAAACCTGATTAAAACCCATTAGGACTAGATTCTACAGTTAATTAACTCTAAAAGGGTTAAAATCATGGATTTGAAGTCTAAAATGTCCGACTTCGAACTTGTTCAACATGATTCGAACTTGTTCTTCAGATTCAAACTTGTCAGGACCTCGAACTCGTCAAAAATATCTATAAGTTCGAAGTCAGACATGTTCGAATAAGTTTCACGAACTTAAGTAAGTTCGAAGGTCAAAAGACTATTCGAACTTAAATAAGTTCAAATGACTTACAATCTCGAATTTAAGTAAGTTTGAAGATGTTCAAATTCGAACTTAATCAAGTTCGAATTAAAACAAGTTCGAATAACTTAAATTATTCAAAATTAATTTCTAACAGTTTATGTGTCTACACTGAGTGCAAAAATGGGAGATCGTGCGTTCTTCAAAGCACAACATGGTGATGGCAGTTGACCTTCAGCTGCCAGAGGCTCAGCCGTACCGGCAAATGATATCCAGAGTGGCATTTGCTTTGACGCACAACCAGCCGATCATTCTTCCATATGTTCGACAATTTCAGCAATCATTGCAAGTAGACTGCATTGTTACACCTGCAGTTCTACGCACAAGAGTATGTGGCCGTCCAATCGCATTTTCTACCGAACATCTTCGTTTGATTCTGCAACTGGGGACGGTTGAGCAAGAAGCTGGACCAATTGACTTCCCAGCTCCCATGAGGCAGGCGACCTTCCTCAGAATGGGTTATGCTCAAGATATAACCAAGGCTTCGTACGTTAAAAGCGGTCTCATTGGCCAGTGGCGTTATCTGGTACACGTCATCATGGTCTGTTTTGCTCCAAAGAAGGCGGGATTTGACACAATGGTGTCCAAGCTCCAATCGGCAATGATATCTCTCGTCTACAATAAGAAGTTTAGCTTTTTCAGAGATGTTCTTTGGGGAGTTTGTCAACCAAATCTCTGCTCCCAGCTGGGAAAGATTTCTCAGGTATCCGCGTTTCATCATGATGATCATCCGACATTTCCTGCCAGACTTACCAACGTTGCCATAACAAACTGGAGTAGCAATCATAGACAAACGAATATTTGTTGACTGCCAATCTCATAATGCGCTACGGGCAGAGCCAGTAAGGCCACAAGTGGCTCCACTTTTTGGCGCTGTCATAGATCCGGATTTTGTTTCTCCCAAAGGCGATGATTGGATAGGTGATGCGCCTCAGCAACAACCTCAACCGCAACAACCTCCACCACAACAAGCACCGGCTCGGCGAGCTCCGGTTGCTAGACCAACGTCATGTTCAAGGTTAACTGCAGAGGCAGCTGGTCCATCTGCATCGGGACCACAGCCTGACCCGAGGTGGCAGACACTAGAAGAGATCTTTGAGCTAGGTGCCGCAGCTCAATAGAATATCTCTGCGGAGTTGGTCCAGGATATATTAGATGACATTTTTCGGAAAATCGATGATTATCAGCCTCCAGTAGCTGCATCTGAAGGAACAGAGAGCCGTGAAGAAGCGACAGAAGGTCTAGTCGAGACAGCGTCTGAATCAGACTCACACTCTAGCTCAGAAGAGGAGGAAACAGAAGCTGTTAATCCAACAATTTCTTTTGAAAGATATGGCTCAAGAGTAGTTGTGAGCAGAATAAAGATGACTCGTCCAGCACTCCGTGATGAAGATGAAGGAGATGCAAACTTTATCTTAGAAGAAGAGGCAGTGATTGCAACACAACAGAGGGCGAAACATCAACGCATATGTCAGGGAGCTCGATCTACCTCTACTGTCATTCCATCCGCTGCAACCACCACTCCATCAACATCAACTCCATCAAATTCCGTTCCATTTACTAAAAATCAGTGATTCACAGAGTTGAAAGGCAAGGTAGACTTCCATACAGTCTAAATATTTCAGCTCTCGCAAGCTGTAAACGAGTTGCAGCAACATAACTCCAGGCTGGAGCAGCAAAATGCTTAGCTTCAAACTCAAGTGGCTGCTCAACAAGAAACAATGTCAGCCCAACAATCTCAAATTCTGACTCTTCTGACCCTGGTCGAGCAAATAGTGAAAGATCTACAAGCTCAGGGGGAGAATAGTTATAAGGAAGATGAGTTGAGGAGAGTTCAGAGAGATAGTAACGATGAAGAAGGTGACCCAAGTACGCAAAAGGACAGTAAGCTAGCAGATCTTCCACAAGAGACTACTGAGGAAGCTGAAATTCAGGGGGAGCCTGGAACATCTGGTTCAGGAAGAGATCATGAAAAATGCAAGGCTCTCGAAACATCTGAGTTAGTCGAACATAAAATGATTGGATCCTTGGCTGGAATTGATGATGATGATGATGTGAACTTTGACTCTGAAGACGATCTGGAGGATCTTGAAGAAGGAGAGTTTGTGCCAGAGAATGTTCCAGATTGGAAATCAGATGATGAAGTATTAATGGATGAAGAGGACGAAGCAGATGAGGTCGTTATACAAAAGCAACCTGTTATTGAGCAATATGTAAGTATAGACCAGAATTCGATAAATCTGGACGTGCTGAAGTCTACACTTAAAGATGGATCAGATGATGAAGTATCTTAAGTACCTGATAGGGATCAGCTCACAGCTGAAGAAAGAAAAAGTTGTGGTTCAGAACAGAGAAGAAGGTTGTGTCATTAAAAGAGAAGATGAAAGTGCCTAGTTCTGGAAAGCTGTCTGGGAGCATACTTAGGTGGTTCTTTGATCAAGAACTGCAGCTGTTTATTATTAATAGAAAGGATGGCCTACAATATCTGAGGAGAAGATTGAAGGACTTCAATTCCTTACCTAAAGTTGAGATAAAGGCCTTAGCATGGAAAGAGCTCGTCAACATCGGAGAAGATCCCTACGCTGAAGTGATTGCCAAGATTATCAGAAGAGAAAGGAGGTCTAGGAAGTTTGAAAGGATAAATCCAAGATCGGGCAAGAGAGTAATGGACCGTGCAAGAATCGATCCTCTAACTGGCAAGCCGTGGATGAAGATGTTTTACAAGCCAGTTAGATGCTTGAAGAAAGTGCCTCTAAAGCCAATGCCTCAAGATGTCTTAGGAAAACTCAACTGGTGGTATGTTGACAGTGAGTCATGTGAAGCAGTGATGGAAGATGAGGATGAGAAAGTAATTTTGAAGGTGTACGATCCCTTGCACCTAGTCAACTTGTCAAAGGATGATCTGCTCACGCTTCATGATCAAGAAATCTCCTTTGATGAGCATATGAAGCATGAAGGCAGAAAATATTAGAGAGTTGTAAAGGTTTGTGTAGAACAGGGATTGTTTGCAGGTAGTATTTTGAAAAGCCTAGTTCTATAGATTAATTGAATATCTAACTAGAAGCTACCGTCAAGGGGGAGTCTGTTAGTGCACCCTGTGTGACGATAGCAGTCTAGGTATAGATAGTCTTTTTGTAATAGATCAGGCTTTGCAAATACTATATATATATATATATATATATATATATATATATATATATATATATATATGTTTGATCTTGTTTGTGTATGATGTTTACATTTGCATGATAAGTTCAAAGATGAGTTCAAGGATAAGTTCTAGAACAAGTTCAAAGATAAGTTCTAGAACAAGTTCAAAGATAAGTTCTAGAACAAGTTCAAAGGCTAGGGTTCGAACTTAGTGAAGCTAAGTTCGAATAGTAGTGGACAAGTTCGTGCGCTTGGGCCAAAAAAAACTTGTTTAAGTCTAGTTCGAACTTAATCCTTATAATTAAGTGTTAACTTGTTTGATTAAAGGACTTTGGCAGAAATTAGAATTCAGAGCTTGTATCAGTGCACGTACGAACTTGTGAGATTTCAGAGAGTCTTTTGGGAGAAATACATGTGTCGGGCCGTTCGTCATATCGGCTATCATTGTGTTTGTCTCCAGTTTCCGTGTGTGATCGATCCGTTAAACCGCTAACGAGGATTCCGCACTCGTTGGAAGGCGTCGCGTCAAGATCAAATCCGTGATATAGGTGACCTTACACGACCTCAGGCTGAAACCCACAAAAGGAAGCATGATGATCAGGACGACCCTGATCATCATGAGGGGGAGAAACACCCCAGGGTTCAGTCTGAGGGTCAAATGTTGATTGTAGGGGGAGCAGAGGCTGAGCAAGAAGGGTATGGGAAAGGTAGTTCAGGGGCTCAGGAAGGCCCAGCAGAGTTAGATCCATTATGGGCTATGGTGGAATATGATCTTCTATTTGAAAAAATTGAGGTCATATTGGTGTCTGACACAGACTCCGATACTGACCAAGGCTATCGTTTGATAACTCCTACGCCTTAGCCTAAGTCACCTCAGAAATCATCCTCTTCATTTGAATTTCTAAATTCTCCAACCCATGTACCCAACATGAAATTTTATCATCCGTTGAAGCTCCCTCCCCCACTCAAATAGAATTCCCAGAATTCCAACAAACTTCACAAGTCCAATCAATTCCTCAACCTAAAGCCCAACCCCAAACCTAAACTGCTGAGTCATCAGGCCCCAGAACTGTTGCTTACTTTGAGACAAGGGCTGATGTTTCTCCAAGGCACGACATAAATGATTTAGAATGGGTAAAGTGGTACTCAAAAGGAAAGGTGCACACTATGACCGAAGAGGAAAAGAAAGCTTTAAGGCAAGACCGTCGAGGTCGTATTCTGAAACTGCTTGAAGCACCTCCTGCCGAGCTAGAGGAGCCTCCTGTTCAGGGCTTAAAGGATTTCTTGAGAAAATTTCCAGCTGAGGAGTTCCAGAGTCCATATCTTGAAGAAAGATTCCAGATGGTATTTAGAAAGAGTCCAGGGTCTTACAACAGACGCCTTTTAATGGTTATAACTGGCGCATCACGGGCTGAACAGGCAGAATACAATCAGATGATGCTAAAGGACGAAAGACCTAAATCTGAATATTGGTCTAAATTAAAGATTATAAAGATCAGTAACATCCACATGTATAAGTGAGCTCGAGTGTTCACTCCATCATTCGAAGTTCTTAGAGAAGATGGATCTGTTCAGTTTATGAGAATGATTTGGACTTTGTGAACATTGACGATATTGAGTTTCTCCATAACAAGCTGAAAAATAAAATCAAAAAGCATTTAACTCACGTCATTGCCGTCGCCGCCTTAACAAAAAGCATGAATCGTCGCTCAATAATCATGTGCTTATGGGATTTTCAAATGGCGATTGAGAGCTGCTTAGTTAAAGTTGGACTCAAGGCCCCAGAACAAAACATTTTCCTTCTAGATCACTATCCAGCATATAAATTTCTGATGGGAGGCCAGCAGGGGATTATATTTTTGAATCAGAAAGGGCACAAGAGGTTCATGCGCATTGAGGACTTGACTTGTTATTCTGACGGTACACTCAGATTGGTTAGAGCCGAGCTCAACAAGCGACTGCAAGAAGACGATGGTCAGCCAATCTCAGAACTCAAAAGAAGACCAAAAGAAATACAAGACATCCTCAGTGGCATCGAACTAATAAACGAAAGGCTACACAACAGACAAGTGACTCGACGATTCGACGTCGTCCATGGCCTCAGAGAAAGTACAGATCATGCCCGTCGTCATCCACAGTGATCGAAAATGGGGAGATTGTTAGACTTCAAATTTCGATCATGTGGAATTTTTTTGTAATAATTAGTTGGTTTTATTTCCATGTAATTTATTTCAAGTATTTCTTAAATTACATAAATGGTCCCCGTGGTTTATATGAATTTACGGTTTTAGTCCCTGAAAGAAGTTTATTACACTACAAGTCCCTAAAATCGAAAAGTTGTAACATTTTGGTCCCGGAAACTAATGGTGGTTAACTTTGACCGTTAGTCTCAGGGGCATTTTCGTCCTTTTGTTTTTCAGGGACCATCTATGTAATTTTGAAACTTTCTTATTTCTTTTTCCTTTTTTTCTCTTTTTTCTTTATATCATAATTTACTTTTATATATATATATATATATATATATATATATATATATATATATATATATATATATATATATATATATATATATATATATGTAATTTTGAAACTTTCTTATTTCTTTTTCCTTTTTTTCTCTTTTTTCTTTATATCATAATTTACTTTCATACATATATATATATATATATATATATATATATATATATATATATATATATATATATATATATATGTATATATATATATGTATATATATATATGTATATATATATATATGTATATATATGTATATATATATATGTATATATATGTATATATATGTATATATATATATATATATATATATGTATATATATATTGTATTTCTTTTTTATCAGTTAATTATTCAAATGTAACATTTTATTTTTTATTTTAACTATAAATTTTTATTTGTATGTTTATTATTATTATTAATACTTTTTTATATATTACCATAATTATTTATATAACAATATTATATGATATACAGATTTATTTTTTTCAATTAGTTATTGAAAATCCAAATCTTTCTCCATTCTTTTTTTCATTTAGAAACGACAAAACTAAAAATTAGTTTTAGTTTATTTTCGTTCAGAAAATCTAAAATTGAAATAATTTATTTGTTTTTTCTCCATTTAAAAAATTCAAAACAACGAAGTGTGAAGTTTTTTTCATTTCGAATAAGTATATAAACAGAATGGTTCATAGCTTCTTCATTAAAAATATTTAATAAAAAATTTTTAATTCTGACTGGTTTGAAAAAATAAAAAATTTGAATGGTTCGTCAGTTTTTTATCAAAAAAATTAAATCTGAAGGTTTCGTCATTTTTGATTGAAAAAACATGAATTGTAATGGTTCGTATTGATATCGAAATGGATATTTTGTTTAAAAAATAAAATATCATAACGATTTATTGTGTTTTCATAAAAAAATTAAAATCGAAATGGTTCATCGTTTATTTGATCGAAAAAAATTAAATCGGAATGGTTCGTCATTTTTTTCACCGTTTAATTAAAATCTGAATGCTTATTTTGTTTGGAAAATAGAAAATCAAAATGGTTCATTATTTTTTAATCAAAGAATATATTCGGAAGTGTTCGTTGTTTTTTGATCAAAAAATACAGATCATAACGATTCGTCAAAAAAACTAAAATCGAGATTGGTTTTCATTTAATGAAAATTAAAATGGTTAAAAAAAATTAAGCGATGTCAGATTTTCAATTTTTTCGAACAATAAACGACTCATTTTGATTTTAATATTTTCATACAAAAAATGAAAAATTATATAGTTTGTTTCTTTATTAGAACGAAAAAAACAATGAAAACTCGTACTTTTAATATAATTACGATGAAGAAACAATGAAACGCTCGTACTTTTAAAATTTCCAAATAAAAAAAATCTTCAACATGTTATTATTTTGAATTTTTTGTATGGAGAAAAAATATAAATCATTTCGGTTTACATTTTCTGAACGAAAATAAACTAAAACTAATTTTTATTTCTATCTTTTCTAAATGAAAAAAAATAATGGAGAAAAATTTTGAATTTCAATAAGTAATTGAAAAAAATAAATCTGTATATCATATAATAATGTTATATAAATAATTATGGTAATATATAAAAAAAGTTAGTATTAATAATAACGATAATCATACAAATAAAAATTAATACTTAAAATAAAAAAATAAAATGTTACATTTGAATAATTAAATGATTGAAAAAAGAAATACAAAATATATATATGAAAATAAGTAATGATATAAAGAAAAAAGAGAAAAAAGGAAAAAGAAATAAGAAAGTTTCAAAATTACATAGATGGTCCCTGAAAAACAGTAGGACGAAAATGCCCCTGAGACTAACGGTCAAAGTTAACCACCATTAGTTTTAGGGGCCAAAATGTTACAACTTTTCGATTTTAAGGACTTGTGGTATAATAAAATTTTTTCAGGGACTAAAACCGTAATTACCTATAAAGCACAAGGACCATTTATGTAATTTAGTCTTATATTTGTAATTTACTTTAGTAAATTTAGAAGTTAAGGGGGCTGTTTTATAATTCTCTGAAAGTTGATTTAATGATGTAAGGGAAACCCCACCTAGGGTTGCCTACAAGATTGACGTTATTCTCTTTATAGCAAATATACGGCCGCCGCAAACTTTGAAACTTTCTCTCAATATTTAATTGCAGAAATCGAGTTTTATTATTCTTTTTGTATTGAATCTTGTGCTGAAATCATTATTGTGAGTGCTGATTATCATTGAGACATTTACAACATATTTTGTAACATCCGCCATTTCAACCTGGTACGTGTAATTATTTAAGTGGATAATTATTCTATTGATATTGGGTTGGTCCAATTATATCCCGTTTCGTGGATTGATACGTGTCGGGATTGGGCTTGCGTGTCATCGGGTTATAATTTTAACTGATGGATTATATTTTTGGGATCGTGGGATTAAATGGGTTAAATGGGCATTAATAGTGAAAATGTGATATCGGGTTCAAGTTAATGGGTTCGGGACCGGCTAAAATAGAACGTATATATGTGTATGCATTCATTTCACCCTTATCCACTTGATTAAACCCTAAAAAGTGTTGTGTGTGTATTGTGTGAAAGCTTCAGGAGAATTAAGCCTTCAAAATTCAGAATTGAGTGCTAAAAACCTTGGATTGATCTTCATCTTCTCCTCTTGTGTTTTTGAAGGCCATTGAGGTAAGAAACTTTGGTTCCAAGGGCTTAATTTGTGTTGTATATTGAGAATTGATGGGAAATCTTTGTATAGTTGTTATGAGATGATATGTACTGCTTCTATGTGCCTAATTGGGCTGAGAATCGAAGTTAGATGAGGTTTAGCCTCCTGGGCAGAGCTGAAAATCGCTGTGCAGGTCTGGGGATTTCGCGGTGTCGCGGCGCGACCACTAGAGGGTCCGCGGCGCGACGAGTAACCTGCAGGGGATATCCGAATTTAGTCTTGTAAAAAGGGATTTTGGTTGAATTGTGTCGGGTTCCTTCGGGATTGCTCGGGATGGGTTTTGTTTGGGTTTCGGGTCTCGTTGGGATTGCTTTGAGTCGGGTTTTGGGTCAGGTCCGGGTATCGGTTGAATTTCGGTTCCGTAGGGTCGGTCGGGTCCGAGTCAGTTTTGTGTTATTATGGGATTGTCGTGTGTGTGTCGGCTGAATTGTGTTTAATCTTCGGGATATCCGTGTATTACAGGGACTAGCGGACAGCGGGCCGGATTCGATCAGGGCGTTCAGACTTCGGGAAACCAGTCAGGTGAGTACTCGAGATTTTTCTAAACGCGCGCTGTCTTTATGAATTTAGCTTTGATGCTATCTTGTGCGTGTTATATATATGAGACAGGGACGTGAACCTCAGGTATACCTTATTCTTTATACGTGTCATGTATGAGACGTGAAATTGATTCCAGGGGTCCGTGATGTGTTCCATACGGACGGTGAGTCGCGAAAGGGATCACGCGGTTTGACTGTCCCTAACAGTCCTTGGGGCGTATATATACGGCAGGGCCTGTAGCCGGGTCGCTCCTGTGCTACAGGGTTATTACTGGTCACTTCTGTGTGCGGTGTGTCAGCCGGGGAGGGGTCCCCACAGGGCTTGGGTTTCTATTTCCAATCTCATACTTGTGCTTTATACCTGAAATGCGTGTTGGGCAATCGGGACAGGGACAGGGATGTCGTGTGCAATGTGTTATGTGTTATGTGCAGTGTCAACCCTCGTGTGCTCACGGGCTTTATAGCTCATGTATTCGACTCTAACATGTTCAGGGAATCAGAAGGGATCTCAGCCGCAGCCGAGATAGATTTGAGGTTGATTGAAGATCCGTGATAGTTTTATGATTGTATAGAACTCCTGTGATAGTTGTATTTGGAACAGTGTATCCAGTAATCAGGATTATATGTTTTGCTAATATGGGATTGTGAATGTATTGACCGTGTTTAACTTATGTGTTTAAAGTTTAAAATTTGCTGTAATCCGCATAATCCTATGACACGTGTATTATAGATCCGTTGCGTTATTTCTACTTATGATATTATGTTGACGTGGCATTTCCGGGATCGGGAGGGGTGTTACAGCATGGTATCAGAGCTTGTGGTTTGAAGCTTGAGTATCATTAGTGGATGCTTAACTTAGACCTTGTTCCGGTCCATGGGGGATCGTTTTGCGATTATATAGTGGATTAACCGACATGGCTTAGTGTATAATGCTGGGTGATTTATCCCTTGTGCTTAATAGTTTCGTTTTGTGCAGATTAATATGGCAGATCAGGGAGAGGGTTCGGGCGCGGGTAAGCCGCCCAGTGACGAGTATATCCGCAAATCAGAGCTGCTAGAGGTTGTAGGTCCCGAGAGGTTCCCAAAGTATATAGCTTTAAGCTGTAGAGGGGGGGGGGGGGGGTGAATACAGCTATTTAAAAACTACAGACTATTTTCTCAATGTTTGTATGTATTATCAACAATTTGTTAATTACAAACAAGCTTGAATGCGGAAAGGTTCAAGCTGAGATGACAGATACAACAGTATGTTCACTAGTCTAATACAAACTCAAACTAGCTTACAATGAAGACACTCACTAAGAAGCACTCACTGTGTTTACAAGACTTAGAGGGACAGGTTATGTAGAACAGCTTAGACACAAGTAAACTGTATTACACAGGCAAGCTTGCATGCATGAAAAGAACACACTTGCACGTTCACTCTTGGCTTCAGCACTTAACTTTTTGGCTTACTCTTTCTGACCTTAGAAGCTTCCTTTTATACTCACTCAGAGGATCTAAGAGAAACTTCTTCATTGGACGGAATGAAAAAGGAGAAGTCTTGTTTGAAAAGACCACATAACTTTTCTGCACTTTTCTGAAAAGCAGACTTGTCTTCACATGTGCAGAACTTTTGTCTTTTCACTTTGTCTACTGTTGCATTGCCTTTAACCAAATAAGGAATGTCAACTTTGCGTCTTCCTTCCTTGTAAAGGCCTATTTTGATATAAGAAAAAGGTCTGTCACCCTTTTTCAAATAACCTTTTTGTGTTCATGTAACAGAACAGCTTGGGCAAGCTGAGCAGTTCTGATTTCCACTTTGTCTTCGACTTTGTAAACTGATCTTGTAGCCAAAAACAATACATGAGGACTTGGAAACACATTCCATAAAGTGTTTAGCCTGTTCACAAAGAACAGGTTCTGTTCACAAAGAACAGAACACTTGTAAAATGCCCAAGCTGCTCACCAGTGTAGAGCAGCGTAGACAGTATATGTCCAGCCTGTTCAGCAGACAGAGCAGCTTGGACAAACTGTCTTAGTTGCAACACATGCAACACGTAGAACAGCTTTGGACTGATATTGCAAATCACTTTTTAGGTATTATTCAGGCATAAACAGGCCTTAACTTTTACCGATCAAGTGCATCAACAGGTTTGATTAATAATCTCCCCCTCAGATGCATAACAGGTTTGACTGAGGCCTTTTTGTGCCTAACAATCTCCCCCTATTTGCAATAACTAGTTTAAGCTGGCCTTATCAAAAGTCACTATATATTTTTACAATACATTTGTTGAAGCAGAATTACAACATCAACATAAAGTAAAAGATCAGTTTATATATATATACTGATTTTTTATTACATTAGAACAACACATGTTCTTACAAAAGTACAACTAATGTACTAATGTATATTACAACTAATGTAAAGGAAATTACAACATATGTAAAATAGGGTACAACTAATGTACATTGGACTGTTTTTGTTGGGAGCAGAAAATGGTAAGCCTGTCCAACTAATGGACAGCTTCCATTCTTCACCTGCCCAGATGGCAGATGGACTTCATCACACTGGAGGGGCACCTTCAAACAACTTTTCAAGTTGCTCTCTAGTATCCTCAAGCTCTTGAATTTCACTTCTTATAAACATGAACTTGGGATCCTCAAGTTCTCCTCTCTCAAAGAAGCCTCTGAGCTGATCCCAGATGGCTGCTCTCCACTTACTAGACTGCCTGAATGAAATTGCAAGTCTGAAGGCCACAAGTTGTCTCAGATCCACTTTGTACAGATCTGATGCTCTCTGAAAGCATTTCTTCTGAGTTAAAGGATCCACAAAGAATGCCCCTAGCTCAGGCTCTTCAATAATCTTGCCATCTTCAAACTCTATTCCACTTGGCAGGCTGTAATCAATTCCTTTCACTTCAATGGCATAATCACCTTGTTCAATCAGTGTAAGGAGTAGTTCCATTTCAGTGTCTTTCCTTGTCCTCCTGGCCTTAATTTTTGGATGTGTCACCAAGACACCTTCACTTACTTCTTTGGAGATCAGGCCAAGGTTCTTTACTCTCTCCATCAGTTTCTTGACATATGCCCTGATTGTCTTAGCCGTTTCTGTCTTTGACTCACTCAGAGCAACTGCCAGTTCAATCCATTCTCTGTACCCCATCTGTGCTACGTCAGTGTAGTCATAAGTTTCCAATTCAGGACCAGTTACACCCATCCTTGTTATTTTTAACTTCCACTGACTGCCTTTTCTTGATATAGGGACAGCTTTGACGATTGCTTCCTTGGCAAGCCTTCTTTCAGCAACATCTTGGAATTTTTTCTTTGCCAGGTTGTCAAAATGGTATTGAACTCTTGCATGAGGCACTGTAGGCTTGGTCACAGAGACCAGAGTACCTTTTTCTTTCTCTGCTTCCTTCTCCCCTGCTGATCCCTTAGCAGCTTCTAATATTCTCTTTTGCACTTCCAGAGTAGACATTTTGACTTTCTTTGCTTCTTGAAGTGCAAATGATTTGGCAGCTTTGGCAGATTCCTCTTCTTTTCTAAGAACTTCCAGGGCTTGAAGTTGTTCTTCTCTAAAATCAAAATACTTGTGCGTAGGAAGACCCATTTCTTTGGCCCTGGCTTTGTGAAATTGAGTTTCTGCTTGTTTCTGCTGAATGGGATCATCTTCTACTATTTCTTTTCCTTTAGCTGCTTTAGTGGTAGCAGCTTGAGGACTTTCCTCCTCTTCTTCTTCTTCTTCCTTTAGGATCAGATGCCTCCTTCTGCTGCTTGGCCTGTCCTCAGGAATGGATTCCTCCCCCTTAGACTGAGCAGGGATTGGAGATTCAACCTGAGTAGACTGAGCAGTATGAGAAGCACCCTCTACTGTTCCTGCAGGATGACCAGTTTGTGCTGCAGGCACTGGTTTCTCCTTAGGAGTGGAAGTTTTCTCCCCCTTAGACTTGGTCTTAGAGGCAGACGACTTCTCCCCCTTTGAAGGAGATGTACCAGCACCTTCAACACCCGGTCTGCCTGAAGACACAAAGTCATCAGGCTTGCCAGCAGTTTTTGCAGCAGGCCTAGGACCAACAAGGCTAGTCACTAAGAAAGCCAAATTGTCCTTGACCTCTGCAAGTTGGGAAAGACAGGTGTGAAGAGAAGAGGATTGTGTAGCAGCAAGGGAAGCCAGCTTAACAATGTTTTCCCTATTAGACTCTGTGAACAGCAAACTTTGAAGCTGTGCAAGATATAATTCGAGAGAATCTTGCACATCACCAAGACTTGAAGACATAGAGTTAGATAGGGAGCCAATTAGTGTGGACAGGCTGGCCAGAGTGGCAGGAAGGGAAGAATTGCAAGAGGTGAGGAGAGCTGACAGCTATTGGGAAATGGCTGTCATTGAGGACACAGAGTCCTGTTGTAGTGAAAGAATGGAGGAGAGGGAGTTGGACACTGTTTGCAGCTGTGCAGTGAGTGCTATCAGCTGTGGAGAATTATCTGTTTGTGGAGTAGCAGGGAAGGAGTCTTTGAACGAATCAAAGAACCCCTTAAGTTGTTCAGACACAGAGTCTGAAATGAGAGAGGGTAGAGAGGTCATAGTAGTTTCCAAAGAACCAACTTTGTTGGTCAGCAGGGAAAGCTGATCCTTCAAAGGTAGATCTTTTGGAGATGGAGGTGGGTGAGTAGATTGTTTAGATTGGGTAGATGGAGAAGATGAGGATGAGGCTGGTGTAGGAGGGTGTGAAGGAGAGGGAAGAGAAACTTTTGAAAGAAGCTCCATAGCCTGGGCAAAAGTAATATGGCCCAGCTTGGAGGGGTCTAAGGGTCCTTCAGCAGCGGCTGTAGCTGCATCACCAGGAGAAGGGGTTGGTGTGGAGGGCCTTTCAGATGCTGCTTGTGCTGCAACATCCTCATGAAGACCAGTGGTGGTTCCCTCTACAGTGCCTTGGTTTAAAAGCACCTCATCATTGGGAGATGGGATATGCATTTCAACATCAGCAGTGGTGAAACCTGCTGATGGAGTTTGCATGGAGGGAGCAGCCTCACCAGAGGGATGGTGTGATCCCTGAGGTTCATCAGCTTGGGTTGATGGTCCCTCAGCAGCTGTTTGGTGTAGAACAGCTGTATCATGGGGAGCAGAAGTTTGAGGCTGAGCTGCTGATTGGTCTATACCAGCAGCGTGGGCACCTCATGCAGACTCAGGGTGTGAGGAGATTTGTGTGGGGGACAGTGTGAATGCAGTGTGGAGTGGAGAGGACTCCTGTCTTTCAATATCCTCAGCCTGTTGGGAGGCTGGGATAGTTGATGTGTCTATCTCCGGTTGTACAACTGGTTCCTGTTGGGAGGAACCAGAGGGTCGAGGCAGACTCGGGGTAGACTAAGGCTGGAGTGAAGCATGCTCCAATGGGGCTGAACCTTCTCCCAATATAGGAGAGGCAGCAGGGGTTGCTTCTCTTAGAACTGAACCCTGTTGAGAGGGAACAGAGGAGCTGGTTGATTTGGCTGTTTTCTTTTTGGAGATGGCTTTACTGTGGTAGAGAATGGATGAAGTGGGTGATTTGGGAGAGGTGATGAGGGTTTCAGACTGGACAGGTTTTGAGACTGGGTCAGAAACAGGTGGGGTGGCCTATTCCATAGTCTCAGGTGCCACAAAGGCACCAGCCACAGAGGCTTCAGGGTGATGAGCCTGCTCCCTCTCAGCCATAGAGGCTAAGGGAACAGACTCAGACTGAGCTGTTTTGGTCTTCTTTTTCACAGGCCCAGCTTCAGCAGTTGCCAGAGTCCTTTTAACAAGCATGGACCTGGCTTTGGATTTCCTGTGGGAGCAGAAGCTTCTGGATCCACCCTCACATCAGAGGGTCCTTCCACCAATCCTAACAACCTCCTCATTGGTGTGGATAGAGGAGGCTCATTTGATAGTACAGGAGAATAGAAAACTCTATTCCCTATTACAGGGAAGGCAGCAGTTTTAAGCAAAGGTTGAGAATTGTACAGTTTTTTCACCACAATGATGCTTGAATATGAGGCTCAGAAACCTGGGATAGCGGACAGCAGCTGGTCTTGGCTCTTGTTGCACCAGATTCCTCATGTTCAGAAATATCCACTGAGCCATATCAATGGTAGTCCCATCCACCAGCTGTAGGACTATTGGTACTTCATCACGACTTAGCTGGTCAAATGAACCAATTTTGCTGCTGAAGCTCATCATCACAGAGGCAAACAGAAAGCTATAGGTGGGGGACAACTCCTTCCTATACAGTGTTGCGCTGATTTTAGGTTCAGCTACACCACAGAAGCGTAGCAGATTTCCCATTTGCTCGTTTTCAGGCTGGGACATATCATATGACTCAGCAACAGGCAGATGAAGAACCACCCTTAGAAGATCAGCAGTTATCTCAATGGTCTGAGTCCCATTGAGAATAGTCCCCTTGATGACTTTGGTGTTGGGGTTGTAGGCACAGGTGTACCAGAATTCGTACACCATCTCCTGGTATAGGACACCAGGAGTTGCAGTCATAGCATAGTTCAACGGATGAACTTGCAGAAACTCCACCATTTGATCGTAACCTTTCCCCACATAGTTTTTGGGGATAGTAAGGTTTGCAACGTAGTTTGTGGGTTTAATGTCAGCATTGTGGTGACTGATGAGTGTTTGACAGCATCATCACCAACGAACACTGGAAGAAAGGGATTAGGTCTGTGAGCCATTTGGGAGTGTTTGAGGTTTGTAGAAGCAAAAGACACTTAGTCTATTTTTAGGGTTCTTGAGGTTTTTCTGGAAATGATGAGGAAGACGAAGATGAAACAGTAGATGGGTATTTATAGGATTTGAATGTGAGTGAGTATGAGAGAGAAAGTTTTGGGCGGTTTGATTTGAAAAAGTCGTTAACGGAAAACGGACGGTTGTTAATGTCAGACCGTTTGTCAGACCACTTGAGCCCTTTTTAATCACTAACACACGTAACCCACATTATCCGCAGTAATTAAGTTAAATAAAACATTAATTAAGTAACTTAAGTTTGAAGAAAGGTAATTAAAATTTATGGTCTAAGCTGATGGTCAAACCTGTGATGAGCAAGGTCATCAAAAGCGGTTCAATCTCCAAGCTGTTCATTTTTCAAACTGAGCCTTCAGCCTGCTCTCTTTTGTAAGAGCAGGTTGTGTTCAATAGTTGAACAGGTTGCAAGACAAATACTTGTAAAGCAGTGTGAGGGAGTGAACAGTGTGAGGATTGAACCATCAGAGCAGGCTGGACGAGTAAACTGTTCTTGTTCAGCATGTTGTATGCTCAAGCTGTTTAAGTTTTTCAGACAAATGACTAAGTACAGAACATGTATAACCTGTTCTGTCTAAGCTGTTCTGAGAAATTTGAGCAGTGTGAAACACACAACTTCTTAGACCTTTTGAGAGACACTTAGTCACTCTTGTTTAACATGCCCAGCTTGCTGACAAGGTAATTAAACCTATTTTCATCAAGAGGTTTGGTGAAAATGTCTGCAAGCTGTTCATTGGTGGAAATAAAACTTACCTCCACATTACCCTTCTGAATGTGATCCCTGATGAAGTGATGTCTAACTTCAATATGCTTTGTTCTAGAGTGAAATACTGGATTGTTGGAAATGGCTATGGCACTTGTGTTATCACACAGAATAGAAATTGTCCTATACACAAGGCCATAATCTTCAAGCTGATGCTGCATCCATAGAATATGCCCACAGCAGCTTCCAGCAGCAATGTACTCAGCTTCAGCAGTAGAAGTAGACACAGAGTTCTACTTCTTGCTGCACCAACTTATCAACTTACCACCAAGGAGTTGACATCCACCTGTTGTGCTTTTCCTGTCTAGCCTGCAGCCTGCAAAATCAGAATCTGAGTAACCTGTTAGGTCAAGGCTGGAGTCTTTGGGATACCAAAGACCCAAACCTGGTGTACCCTTCAGGTATCTGAAGATTCTTTTGACAGCAGCTAGATGAGATTCCTTTGGATCAGCTTGAAACCTAGCACACAAATAGGTGGCAAACATAATATCAAGTCTACTAGCATTTAAGTATAGCAAGCTCCCAATCATGCCTGTGTAAGCTGTTACTGAAACAGCTTTACCACTGGCATCAGCATCCAGTTTTACATTGGTTGCCATTGGGGTTTTAATAGGAGAACTTTGATCAAATTTGAACTTTTTCAATAGATCTAAAGTGTACTTTCTTTGATTTATAAAAATTCCAGTTGAGGTTTGTTTAACCTGTAATCCTAAAAAGAAAGTAAGTTCTCCCATCATACTCATTTCATACTTGGACTTCATGAGTAATGAAAAATTCTTGCACAACTGCTCATTTGTAGAACCAAAGATTATATCATCCACATAAATTTGAACAAGCATAATGTCAGATTTCACTTTCTTTATGAACAGTGTAGTATCCACTTTACCTCTGGAATACCCATTGCTCATAAGGAACTCAGTAAGAGTGTCATACCAGGCTCTAGGGGATTGTTTGAGACCATAGAGAGCTTTGTCCAACTTATAGACAAAACCTGGATGTTGTTCAATTTCAAAACCTGGAGGCTGCTTGACATAAACTTCTTCTTGCAGCTTCCCATTCAAAAATGCACTCTTCACATCCATTTGAAATACCTTGATGCTCTTATGAGCAGCGTAGGCTAGATACAAACGAATTGCTTCTAGCCTGGCCACAGGAGCAAATGTTTCATCATAATCAATTCCTTCCTCCTGTCTGTAGCCCTGAGCAACCAGTCTTGCCTTATTTCTAATGACATGACCTTGCTCATCCATCTTATTTCTGAAAACCCATTTAGTGCCAATTATGGTTTTACCTTTAGGAGCAGGGACCAGCTTCCATACCTTGTTTCTCTCAAACTGATTGAGTTCTTCTTGCATGGCAGTGATCCAATTGGCATATTTTAGTGCTTCATCCACCTTCTTTAGCTCCATCAGTGAAACAAAACTAGAGAACATACAGAAGTTCCCTAAGCTGTCCCACCATGTTTGTACCCCTTTGTTGATGTCACCAATTATTTGATCATTGGGGTGACACCTGATCCACTTAGGATCATTTTTCAATGATGATTCACCTGAGTTGTTAACATATTCAGCAGGTCCTGTTGAACAGCTCTCAAGATTTTCAGACACACTGTTGTCTTGAGCCTGTTCACTTGTTGAACATGTCTGACCACTGTTGAACATATCAGCAGAAGAACTAGGAAAATCAGCATTGATGGATTCAGGACATGCTGTTGTAATTAAGTCAGTACAGTTATTCACACAAGAAGTATTGACATAATCATCATCATGCCCATCATGATTAACAGGTTCCACACTGGATGTAGTGGAACCTTTTGAATCCTCTTCATTGTTTGAATGCATGAGATCATCAAAGTTAAGTTCTCCTGAAACTGATTCAGGAACAGCTTTGGTGGAAGCATTCTTGGACTCTTCAAAGGTGACATTGATAGATTCATCTATCACCTTTCTTTTGTTGTTGTACACTCTGTAGGCTTTAGAGAAAGCAGAGTAACCAACAAACACACCTTCATCAGCTTTAGGTTCAAACTTTGTCAGTTGGTCCCTCTGATTCAGAATGAAGCAGGGACACCCAAACACATGGAAGTAACTGACATTTGGCTTCCTCCCTTTGAGCAGCTCATAAGGAGTCTTGTTGAACCTTTTCACCACTAAGGATCTGTTTTGGGTGAAACAGGCAGTGTTGACAGCTTCAGCCTAGAAAGATGAAGGTAAACCTGATGCACACAGCATGGTTCTAGCAGCTTCAATGAGAATTCTGTTTCTCCTTTAAGCAACTCCATTTTGTTGTGGAGTCCTTACAGCTGAAAAGTTTTGAGTGATTCCTTTCTCCTCACAGAAGTCTTCAAGAGTATTGTTTCTGAATTCAGTACCATGATCACTTCTAAGCTGCTTCACTTGGGCAGAGTTCAGCATTTCCATCTTTTTCACAAATCCAATAATTTCTCTAGCAGCCTCTCCTTTGCTCTTCAGAAAGATCACCCATGTGTACCTGGAGAACTCATCAACCATTACTAGAGTGTATCTTCTTCCTCCTAGACTTGGGACATTTACAGGCCCAAACAAGTCCATGTGGATTAAGAAGAGTGGAATATCAATAGAGAAATTATGTTTGGATTTAAAAGATGTTTTCCTCTGCTTGCCTTTCTCACAAGCTGTGCAGAGTTTATCTTTAACAAAGGCTATAGAAGGCAAATCTGTCACCAACTCTTTCTTACAGAGTTTATTGATGTTCTTGAAGTTCAGATGTGACAACCTTTTGTGCCATAACCAGTTTAAGACTGCATTTGTTCTTGTGAGAAAACAGGTTTCAGTTGTGGGATCAGCAGATTGCATGTCCACAACATACACACCTTTCTTTCGTTGAGCACATAGCACAACTTTACCTTGGGGATCCAATATGTAACCCAGGTGCTCATCAAAATTAACCTTGTAGCCAGCATCACACAGTTGGCTTATGCTAACAAGGTTATGTTTTAGCCCAACCACATAGGCTACTCTTTTGAATACTGCAGCACCAGCTTTGAGAGTTCCATATCCCTCAGTGGATCCCTGTACATTGTCACCAAATGTGACTTTTGACCCTTTTTCAGGCCTGAGATCACTCAGCAATTCTTTACAACCTGTCATATGCCCTGAGCAGCCACTGTCCAAGTAGCAAACCTGGGAAGGTTGTTTTTCCTGCAGAGTGATAAGAGAAATACTAGTCATTTTTAGGGGAACTCATCACAGAGATGAGTTCTCCTACTTCATCAACATTTGTTAATGGACTTATAATATCCACACTAATATTTCCAATTTGAATGGTATCAGCTTGGATACCACTTTCATTGACTGATATGTTTCCAACACTGCTTGTAACAGCAATGAGAGAACCATCAGAGTCAACAGGCCTCATGTCCTCAGATTCAGGACAGTCCTTGGCCAGATGTGTCTTCTTCCCACATTTATAACATTTTCTCTTTTTAGAGTTCTTGGAAGAAGAACTTCCAGAAACACATTCTGAATTATTTTTGTTGATTCTATTTGCAGGTTTAGCAAGCTTATTGCTATTTGATGAATCAACAGCTTGAGTGGAGGATTCAATAGCCACGGCTTTGTCTGTCTCTTCTTTCCTCTTTTTAGGAGGACAAATGTCAAAGATAGGAAGCTTAATTGGCTTTTGAACTTCCACAGGTTTGGGAAACTTATTCCTAATTTTCTCAGGCTGAGCAATGACTTTGCCTTTGCCCTTACTGAGATATGATTTATGCTGCCTATCAGCATAATCACTTTTTCTGGCTTTGAAAGACTTATTTTCATTAATCACCAGTTTACCACTATGATTAGAAGACTTATTAGAGATCACAGCAGGTTTGCTTTCAACATGAGTATTGCCCTTGTTGAAAACAGACTTCTTAACTTTTGAAAACTTGTTTTCAAAATGTTTAGCATCAAAAGGATTATTTTGCCTTTTACCATCAGCTTTGAACTCAGAACCTGTTTTGTCAACAGGTTTAGTATCCACAAGTGTAGTTTGGACATGTTTTCCTTTCTTTTGCTTGTGTGAATTAGCAGAGCACTTAGCAGACTGGATGGATGGAGAACATATTCCAACACCAGCTTTTGAGCTAGGTTCACACGAGCTGTCAGTATTTTGAGGCCTGACAAACCTGTTTGTTGAGATTAGTTTGCCATTCACTTTTTGGACAAAAGTGTTTGGAAGCTCACCAAGAGTGGATAAATCTTCTTTCAGATTACTAATCTCAACAATGGAAGCTGCTGTATCAAGATCCCCTCCAAGATAGGCTTGAATTTGTGCAGGGATCTGTTGACTTATACAATGGCTGACTTTTTGTGCAGATTGGCACCAAGAGTCAACTATCTTTTGAAGCTTAGCATGCTTTATATCTGTTTCTCTCTTTTCTTCCAGTAAAATAGAGTTGATGTGTTTTAATTCATCAAGCTCAGTTTCCAACTTATGGAATCTGTCTAGTTTACTAGAGTTTGTTTTAAGATCAATTTTAAGCTTGGAGATTTCAGATAATAAAGCATCATGCTTCTCAACAGCAGCTTTCAAATCAACTAGCATATATTCAAACATTTTAATCTTTTCTTCAGAGCTGTAAGCCATAAAATTTTGTACCTTATACATCATTGTAGGATTCCAGTTCTCTAAGCTGCTGAAAGTTTCAGCTTCAGCCATATCCTGTTTGAAACTGCTTGTTGATGGGACATCAGTGTTGCCCATCAGACATTGATTGTCTTCTTCATCAGATGATGAATCAGATTCCTCCCAGTCACAAGTCTCTGCCATGAGTCCCTTTTGGCGGGTGGAACCCACTGAGTTTTCCAACTTCCTCAGCTTAGCCATGGCCATAAGGTACTTAACCCTATAACCATCATCCTTGTTTGTCTTGTATGGTTTGGATGACTGACCAACAGCTTTTGACACACAGTCAGCAGCTATATGGCCAGTTTTGCCACATTTGAAGCACTCAGCCTTAGATTTGTCAAATGCCTTCTTTTTGTCAGCACCTGAACTTCCTTGCAACATTTTTCCTCCAAACCTTTTCTTGTTGAACCTTTTGACAAGCATGGCTAGCATTTGCTCATCATCTTGTTCAACAAGATCTGCATTATCTTCCTCATCTGACACCTCCTCCTTGTCATCATCCTGTTGATCAGGTTGAGTGAACACATCACTCACCTGACTCACAGACTGTCTCACATTAGCCACAAAGGTTGCACCTCTTTTAGACATCTCCAAGGCATTTCTCTTCTGTTGCCTTGACTGTTCATCATTTAGTAAAGATCCATACAAGTTGACAAGATCCATACTTCTGATTGTACCTGAATTTCTTAAAATTGTTGAGAAGTAATTCCATTCTTCAGGGAGGATGTCCAAAAATTTGTTCACCAAAGTAAGGCTGTCCTTGGTGATCCCAACAGCTTTGAGATCATTCACAAGAGCAGTAAACCTGGTGTAGGTTTCTGTGAGAGTCTCCTTTGGTTTTGCAAAGAAGAGTTCATACTGTCTAACAAGATTGTTAATCCTATTATCCAGTGTGATTATGGGTCCATCATAGACGTTACACAAAGTATCCCACATCTCCTTAGCAGTCTTCATCTTCTCAACCTGTTTGAACACATCATCAGGTAGAGAGATGACCTGATTGTTTCTGGCCTTTGCATCAAGAACCACCAATCTTTTGTCTTCATCAGACCATTGAGCTTTTGCTTTCTCAAATGTTCTGATCTCAGGAGCAGCTCCTTCAACAGCAGGAGTTATTGTTGTAATAGAGGTTGGCACATAGGGACCCTCCATTACAATTTTTGGTAGTTGTACATCCAGATTCTCTAAGTAGAGCATCATTCTGCACTTCCAACCAGAGAAATTCTGATGATTGAACTTTGGAGGTTTACCCATTGAGCCATTGTCATAATATGAGGAATTTGCAGCACTATTGTCCATGGAAACTTGAAAAATGAGAGATCTAGAATGACACACACTCTAACCTGGCTCTGATACCAGTTGTAGGTCCCGAGAGGTTCCCAAAGTATATAGCTTTAAGTTGTAGAGGGGGGGAGGGTGAATACACCTATTTAAAAACTACAGACAATTTTCTCAATGTTTGTATGTATTATCAACAATTTGTTAATTACAAACAAGCTTGAATGCGGAAAGGTTCAAGCTGAGATGACAGATACAACAGTATGTTCACTAGTCTAATACAAACTCAAACTAGCTTACAATGAATACACTCACTAAGAAGCACTCACTGTGTTTACAAGACTTAGAGGGACAGCTTATGTAGAACAGCTTAGACACAAGTAAACTGTATTACATAGGCAAGCTTGCATGCATGAAAAGAACACACTTGCACGTTCACTCTTGGCTTCAGCACTTAGCTTTTTTGCTTATTCTTTCTGACCTTAGAAGCTTCCTTTTATACTCACTCAGAGGATCTAAGAGAAACTTCTTCATTGGACGGAATGAAAAAGGAGAAGTCTTGTTTGAAAAGACCACATAACTTTTCTGCACTTTTCTGAAAAGCAGACTTGTCTTCACATGTGCAGAACTTTTGTCTTTTCACTTTGTCTACTGTTGCATTGCCTTTAACCAAATAAGGAATGTCAACTTTGCGTCTTCCTTCCTTGTAAAGGCCTATTTTGATATAAGAAAAAGGTCTGTCACCCTTTTTCAAATAACCTTTTTGTCTTCATGTAACAGAACAGCTTGGGCAGGCTGAGCAGTTCTGATTTCCACTTTGTCTTCGACTTTGTAGACTGATCTTGTAGCCAAAAACAATACATGAGGACTTGGAAACACATTCCATAAAGTGTTTAGCCTGTTCACAAAGAACAGGTTCTGTTCACAAAGAACTATAACACTTGTAAAATGCCCAAGCTGCTCACCAGTGTAGAGCAGCGTAGACAGTTTATGTCCAGCCTGTTCAGCAGACAGAGCAGCTTGGACAAACTGTCTTAGTTGCAACACATGCAACACGTAGAACAGCTTTGGACTGATATTGCAAATCACTTTTTAGGTATTATTAAGGCATAAACAGGCCTTAACTTTTACCCATCAAGTGCATCAACAGGTTTGATTAATGATCTCCCCCTCAGATGCAGAACAGGTTTGACTGAGGCCTTTTTGTGCCTAACAGAGGTTCTTACCGAGTTTTACAGGCAGCAGAAAGAGCAAGAAAGGGAACAGGGTCAGAGTTTGGGGCCAGTGGTTCGGCATACCGAGACTGGGTCAGGGGGTGGAGCTTCGTCATCTTCACAACGGGGCGGGTCTTTTAAAGATTTCATGCCAGGGGCCCCACCACAGTTTAAGGGTGACGGTGAGCCGGGGGCGGCCATCGCGTGGGAACGAGAGATCAAGGTTTCATTCCGGGTAGCCCATGTGGATCCCAGAGATATGGTGGGGTATGCCGCTTATCAACTACGGGGGGGAGCTTCGCAATGGTGGAAATCGATAGAATCTTCGATGACTGAGTCCGCCGCATACGCCATGACTTGGGAGCAGTTCAGGGCTATGTTCGAGCTCCAGTACATTCCGAGGGACGAGAGACGGGAAATGGAGCGCCGATTCTTGCATCTGCAGCAGGGTAATATGACAGTGCAGCAGTATGTTGATCGATTTAATGAGTATTCACAGTTCGCGCCTCAGCATGTCGACACCGAGATCCGTAAGGCGGATGCTTTTATTGATGGGCTTCGATCTGATATCCGAGAGTTTGTGGGGCTGCACGATACTCCGACATTTGCTAGAGCCCTTGAGATGGCCCGCATGAGGGAACGGGAGATTCTAAAGCAGAGGGAGCAACCCTCTTCTCTGAGACAGAGTACCGGGACGTCCGAGCAGCCGGCTAGTGTATGGAGATCCTCCGGGGACGCCCCTAGTGATCAGCGTCCAGACCAGTGGCAGTTTTCGAGCCAGGGTTCAGGGCAGGGTTCAGTGCAGAGACGTGATAGAGATCGGGGTCGAGACCGTAGGTCGAGGAGACAGGGCCAGAGTCAGGGATCTAGAGCACCGAGCCAGAGTAGTCTAGGACAGGGGTCCCAGGCGTCCGGTAGCAATGTTGACAGTTCGTATGGGGATCGGGAGTGCCCGAAATGTCACCGGCGTCATTCAGGACAGTGTTTATCTGAGCAGTCGCGTTGCTTTATGTGCGGTCAGCGGGGCCACGCCGCGTCAGTTTGTACAGTTCCCGAGCCGCTGTGTTTTCGCTGTGGGAGGCCTGGACATCGTGTCAGGGATTGTCCAGAGTCGGGGTCGGCAGTACAGAGAGCTAGCTCGAGTGGGGCCAGGGTTGAGCCATCGTCATCTAGCCGTCGTGAGACTGTTCCGAGGGGCCGAGGGCGTGTGTTTCAGGCGACAGCGGAGGAGGCACGGGATGCCACAGATGTTGTTTCGGGTACGTACATCCTTAACGGACTTCGAGCTCGTGTATTGTTTGATTCCGGGGCAGATTGCTCCTATGTGTCTGTTATTTTCTGTGCTTATTTTAGCGTACCTCCTTCTTCTTTATCTATTCCTTTGGTTGTTGAGAGGGTCGATGGGAGTTCGATGTTAGTGAGTCGGGTTTATCGGGACTGTGTGCTAGAGATAGATTCTCATCAGTTTGCGATCGATTTGCTGCCCATTGAGATCAGTAGCTTTGATGTGATAGTGGGTATGGACTGGTTGACTGCCAGGCGGGCTGATATTCTGTGTGCTAAGAAGATCATCCGTATACCCATTTCTGACAGTGAGAGTGTGATTGTGTATGGGGAGCGTCGCAAGGGAGATATTGGGATCGTGTCTATGGCCAGGGCTCAGCGATATGTGTCTAAGGGATGCGAGACCTTCCTAGCTTATCTAGTTGACGCGAGGAAGGAAAAGAAGACCTTAGAGGATATTCCGGTGATTCGTGAGTTCCCTGAGTTATTCCTAAAGGAGTTGCCTGGGTTACCGCCAGATCGCCAAGTAGAGTTCCGTATAGATCTTGTTCCCGGGGCGGTGCCGATTGCTAAGACGCCTTATAGACTGGCACCGACAGAGATGCGAGAGCTGATGTCTCAGCTGCAGGAGCTTTTAGATCGTGGATTCATCCGTCCTAGTTCGTCGCCGTGCGGTGCGCCAGTGTTATTCTTGAAAAAGAAGGACGGCAGTATGCGGATGTGTATCGACTATCGGGAGTTGAACAAAGTGACCGTGAAGAATCGCTATCCGCTTCGACGTATCGACAATTTGTTCCATCAGCTCCAGGGCTCGAGTTTCTTCTCCAAGATCGACTTGCGATCTGGTTACCATCAGTTGAGGGTCAGGGATGAGGATGCGCCAAAGACAGCGTTCCGAACTCGTTATGGGCACTACGAGTTTCTTGGGATGCCTTTCGGATTGACTAACGCACCCGCCGCTTTCATGGATTTGATGAATCGGGTGTGTAGAGCTATGTTGGACAGATTCGTGATCGTGTTCATCGATGATATCCTAATCTATTCGCGGAGTGCCGGGGACCACGAGCAGCACTTCTGAGAGGTTTTGACCGTGCTGCGCAGGGAGAAATTGTATGCGAAGTTCTCCAAATGTGAATTTTGGCTTCGGGAAGTGCAGTTTTTGGGTCATGTGGTCAGTGCCGAGGGTATAAAAGTGGATCCAGCCAAGAGTGAAGTCGTAATGAGTTGGGAGCCTCTGAGATCAGTGCCAGAGATTCGCAGTTTTCTGGTTCTCGCCGGGTATTATAGACGCTTCATCCAGGATTTCTCGAGGATTGCCTTGCCGTTGACGAGATTGACACGGCAGTCCGTTCCGTTCGAGTGGTCCGAGGATCAAGAGCGTGCATTCAGAGAGCTAAAGACCCGCTTGTGTCAGGCTCCAGTTTTGGCTTTGCCAGAGGGTACCGACGATTTCGTAGTGTATTGTGATGCTTCGGGATCTGGGTTGGGCTGTGTTCTGATGCAGCGAGGGAAAATGATCGCGTATGCTTCACGCCAGCTGAAGACTTACGAGGAGAACCATACTGTACATGATTTGGAGTTAGACGCCATTGTGTTTGCGTTGAAGATTTGGCGCCATTATCTGTATGGGTCTCGGTTTATTGTATATACCGACCATAAGAGTCTTCAGTACTTGTTCAGTCAGAAGGATCTTAATATGCGACAGCGCCGTAGTCTTGAGTTGCTTAAGGACTACGATTGTGAGATTCAGTACCACCCGGGCCGAGCTAATGTGGTAGCTGACGCGCTGAGCCGTAGGGCGTGCGGCCAGACTATGATATCCAGGGCTTCGAGGCTTGAGATTACCTCGACATTGATCGATAGTCTGAGATTAGCACAGCAGGAGGGCCTGCGGGGTGATAATGTGAAAAGGGAGAGTCTGACCGGGAAACTTGAGTCATTGATCAGGGACAATCGCGGGCTGTTTGTGTTCCATGATAGGGTCTGGGTCCTGAGGGTTGGGAATTTGCGGCAGTTGATTCTTGATGAGTCGCATCGGTCGAGGCTATCTGTTCATCCGGGGAGTACAAAGATGTACCGTGATCTCCGTGACTTCTACTGGTGGCCAGGAATGAAAAGGGATGTGGGCCGATATGTTGAGCAGTGTATGACGTGTCTCAGGGTTAAAGGCGAGCATCAGAAGCCGCACGGGCATCTACAGCCGTTAGAGATCCCCGAGTGGAAGTGGTACCACATCACGATGGATTTCATTGTGAGACTTCCACGCACGGTCCGCGGGTTCGATATGATCTGGGTTATAGTGGATCGACTAACGAAGAGTGCGCACTTCTTAGCCGTTCGGGGTACTATCACTATGGATCAGTTAGCGAGACTGTATATCAACGAGGTGGTATCGCGGCATGGGATTCCGATGTCGATTACTTCGGACAGGGATACGCAGTTTACATCTCGATTCTGGCAGAGTTTCCAGCGGGATTTGGGCACTAGGGTTCAGCTAAGTACGGCATATAGACCGCAGACTGACGGGCAGACTGAGTGCACCAATCAGACCCTCGAGGATATGTTGCGAGCGTGTGCCATCGACTTCAGTGGTAATTGGGATGTGCATTTGCCGTTGGTCGAGTTCGCGTATAAAAACAGTTATCACGCCACGATCAAGATGGCTCCGTTTGAGGCACTATATGGGCGCAAGTGCCTGACCCCAGTGTGTTGGGGCGAGGTCGGTGAGCGACCTATCAGTGGGCCGGAGCTACTCCAGGAGACCAGTGATAAGGTGGCAGTGATTCGGGAGCATATGAGGGTCGCCCAGAGCCATCAGAAAAGTTATGCCGATCGCCGCTTGAAAGAGCTAGAATTCAGTGTTGGGGACCGAGTCTTGCTAAAGGTATCGCCATGGAAAGGGGTCATCCGGTTCAGAAATCGTGGGAAGCTGAGTCTGCGGTATATCCGGCCGTTCGAGATCATTGAGAGAGTCGGGATCAGGCCTATCGACTGCGATTGCCTTCAGAGTTGGCGGGTGTACATGATACGTTTCATGTGAGTCATCTCCGGAAGTGTCTGGCTACAGATGATCAGTATGTGCCCTTATCCGAGATTACAGTCGACGATCAGTTGCGATATGTGGAGCAGCCCGAGGCCGTTACCGACCGAAAGATCAAAAAGCTGAGAAATAAAGAGATTGCCTTGGTACTCGTTCAGTGGAGACACCATAAGGGTACCAACGCTACCTGGGAGCCCGAGTCAGAAATGCGATCGAGATATCCTCACCTATTCCAGAATTCGAGTTAGATTCCGGGATGGAATCTCTTTAAGATGGGAGGATTTGTAACATCCGCCATTTCGACCTGGTACGTGTAATTATTTTAGTGGATAATTATTCTATTGATATTGGGTTGGTCCAATTATATCCCGTTTCGTGGATTGATACGTGTCGGGTTGGGCTTGCGTGTCATCGGGTTATAATTTTAACTGATGGATTATATTTTTGGGATCTTGGGATTAAATGGGTTAAATGGGCATTAATAGTGAAAATGTAATATCGGGTTCGGGTTAATGGGTTCGGGACCGGCTAAAATAGAACGTATATATGTGTATGCCTTCATTTCACCCTTATCCACTTGATTAAACCCTAAAAAGTGTTGTATGTGTATTGTGAGAAAAGCTCCAGGAGAATTAAGCCTTCAAAATTCAGAATTGAGTGCTAAAAACCTTGGATTGATCTTCATCTTCTCCTCTTGAGTTTTTGAAGGCCATTAAGGTAAGAAACTTTGGTTCCAAGGGCTTAATTTGTGTTGTATAGAATTGATGGGAAATCATTGTATAGTTGTTATGAGATGATATGTACTGCTTCTATGTGCCTAATTGGGCTGAAAATCGAAGTTAGAGGAGGTTTAGCCTCCTGGGCAGAGCTGAAAATCGTTGTGCAGGTCTGAGGATTTCGCGGTGTCGCGGCGCGACCACCAGAGGGTCCGCGGCGTGACGAGTAACCTGCAGGGGAAATCCGAATTTAGTCTTGTAAAAAGGGATTTTGGTTGAATTGTGTCGGGTTCCTTCGGGATTGCTCGGGATGGGTTTTGTTTGGGTTTCGGGTCTCGTTGGGATTACTTTGAGTTGGGTTTTGGGTCGGGTCCGGGTATCGGTTGAATTTCGGTTCCGTAGGGTCGGTCGGGTCCGAGTCGGTTTTGTGTTATTATGGGATTGTCGTGTGTGCATCGGCTGAATTGTGTTTAATCTTCAGGATATCCGTGTATTACAGGAACTAGCGGACAGCGAGCCGGATTCGATCAGGGCGTTCAGACTTTGGGAAACCAGTCAGGTGAGTACTCGAGATTTTTCTAAACGCGCGCCGTCTTTATGAATTTAGCTTTGTTGCTATCTTGTGCGTGTTATATATATGAGACAGGGACGTGACCTCAGGTATACCTTATTCTTTATACGTGTTATGTATGAGAGGTGAAATTGATTCCAGGGGTCCGTGATGTGTTCCATACGGACGGTGAGTCGCGAAAGGGATCGCGCGGGTTGACTGTCCCTAACAGTCCTTGGCGCGTATATATACGGCAGGGCCTGTAGCCGGGTCGCTCCTGTGCTACAGGGTTATTGCTGCTCACTGCTGTGTGCGGTGTGTCGGCCGGGGAGGGGTCCCCACAGGGCTTGGGTTTCTATTTCCAATCTCAGACTTGTGCTTTATACCTGAAATGCGTGTTGGGCAATCGGGACAGGGACAAGGATGTCGTGTGCAATGTGTTATGTGTTATGTGCAGTGTCAACCCTCGTGTGCTCACGGGCTTTATAGCTCATGTATTCGAGTCTAACATGTTCAGGGAATCAGAAGGGATCTCAGCCGCAACCGAGATAGATTCGAGGTTGATTGAAGTTCCGTGATAGTTTTATGATTGTATAGAACTCCCGTGATAGTTGTTTTTGGAACAGTGTATCCAGTAATCAGGATTATATGTTTTGCTAATATGGGATTGTGAATGTATTGACCGTGTTTAACTTATGTGTTTAAAGTTTAAAATTTGTCGTAATCCGCATAATCCTATGACACGTGTATTATAGATCCGTTGCGTTATTGCCACTTATGATATTATGTTGACGTGACATTTCCGGGATCGGGAGGGGTGTTACATATTTAAACTTACTATTTTATTTTTTTAATTTTAATATTTTGTTATGTCAATACGTTTTCATTTCAATATAGTAATCTTTTTGATTTACAAGTTTATACGTTAATATGTTTTATTCGTTTTCACTTACATATTTTAATTTCACTTAAGTATTAACGTAGCAAAATTTTAAATCAAAACAAATAAAATAATAAATTTAAATCAAAATGTACTGGCATAACAAAATATTTAAATCCAAACAAATAAAATAACAAATTTAAATAAATACATATTAGCGTAACAAAATATTTAAAGCAAAATAAATAAATTAGCAAACTTAAATCAAAACGTAATAAATTAGTAAATTTAAATCAAACTTTACACAAATTCAAAATTAATTAAAGTAATGAAATAGTTTGATGGAAAAATATTAATAATAAGATTATACTAATAGTTTAACCAATAAAATATAAATAAATAAAACTTTTTAATAAATAAATTGAATACATAAAAATATGGACAACTTAACTAATTAAGTATATAAATAAAAATATTTATATTATATATATATAGATTTATTTACAAAATAAATAGGTATAATTAATAATAATAATAATTAATAATGATAATAGTATGATTAATAATAAATCAAATCATAATTTATTAAATTAATAATTCAAATTTAAAACAAAAATGAAAAATTAATAAAAGTGATCATAGTTGAAGTTATCAAACTTGTAATTGAGAGAAGGGCAAAATCGTCATTTTTAATAATTTTAGAAACAGAAGGACCATGCAAGTAAAAAGTGGTATGAGGGACCGCCACTGCAATTTTGGAAGTTGAGGGATCGTTTCTACAATTTTGAACAATCCACGGGACCAATTTTGTAATTTACTCTACTTATTATCAAACAATATTTAGCCCTTTGCAATAGCATATATTACAATTAAGTTCCTTTACTAATTTGTTCATCTGATGACTATTCTGTCCTTTTCGATATGTGTATGTATGATCTGGTAGTGACTTATGGCACTGGATTTAAAATGAATTGCTATATGTGAAAATTTGATCTTACAATATCCATATAATCAAAAACTAATCCCCGACTGGGACCCGTAACTCGACCCCGATTTGAACGAGGAATCTCCGAGTTGACCGGGGATGGGGACGGCGAATTCTCGATTTAAAATAATGGGGATGGGGCAGAGATGGGAAACAATTTAATCCCCGACCCCGAACCAGGCCCCGGTTACATTTTATGTTTTAATATAGATTATTATATATATTTAACTTAACAATGTTAATTATTCATCACATTTTATATAATATATTAAATATCAATGTATATGAGTTTTCTATGCCCTTTAAAATACTATAGTTGTTTTCATTTTGTTGGTTTTATAAATCTTTCGCATACATTTATTTGTTTTAATTACTTTTAGTATAAATTATAAATTATATATGTAAATAACTCAAAGTTTATTTACATATATTTTTCTACTAAATTACTATTTATAGTTTAAACTTAATAATCTTCTAAAAATTTAAAAAACTCGATTCTCCGATGGGGATCCCCGATCCCCGATTGCGACGGGGATGGGCCAAAGACTTATTTCCCGATGCGGATGGGGACGGGGATGGGAGACATGATTATGAAGCGGGGATGAGAATGAGATATGAGATCCCCGCCCTGTCGCACCCCGCCCCGTTGTCATGCCTAGTTTTATCTTTATAATTCTGTTTTTAATAAACTCTAGCTAGTTTTAATATCCATTTGAGGAAGGTTTTCAGTGGGATGGTTTAAATCCATTGACACACCAAAGTCAGGTTTCAAGATGTGGGTAATATTGTGTCTTGGTTTAGATTTTAGAAAACTTAGAAGAGACGATAATTAAATATGAAATGAGGAATGGAGAATATCTGATTTGGAAGGATCGTAAAAATGTTAAATGAAACAAAATCTTCTTCTTCCTCTTTTTTATCCTAAACATGCATAACTACTATTGATTTTTAATGAAAATAATTAATTTCACTTTCTTTAAAATCCTGCAATTTAAAATCCAATTTATGTTCATTAAAATACTTTGAAAGAGTTTATCCATCTAACACAACTTTGAGGTTAGAAAAACCCGAACTTTTAGAAAATCATAAACTTAAATGAATTTTTATAAAGTCTGAGTCAAATACACCCTTAATATGTAATTAATATGTTTATTTGTTTAATATACAAAATAAGTTCAATTTCTTTAAAATCCTGCAATCTAAATGTCACTTTATGCTAATTAAAATAAAATACTTTGAAATACTTTATGGGGTTGTCTAAAAAGACACCCTATTTACCAAGGAGACCCCTCTAGTATATAGGTTTTATTCTTTTTGACCAATATTTTCTAACTTTTAGTTTGTTGCAAACTTTTATGTTCTTTTTTCTTTTCTTTTCTTTACTATTACCATTATTAATAGGGTTAATATTGAAAAAACTCAACCATCTTTCCTCATTTTATCGATTAAGTCTCTAAACTTTTTTTTCGATTGTTTAAATCCCTAAACAAACTTTGTCTTATCTGAACCTATATAAATGACCGGTTCATCAGGTCACATACCAGTTTTTTTTTTTTTTTACCAAAAGTTAAAATAACAATAAAAAAGTTGATTTAAATTTAAAACTTATTAAAAACATATTATTTATTAATTATCTGATATACGTAAGTAATTGAAAGATAAACCTTAAAGAAACTTTTAACCTCAATTTCAAAATATTACAATTAAACTTTATAAATGCTATTATCCTAATTCTAAAAATCGGTGTTGATTCAATTTAAAATAAATGTTGTTTGAACACTGCAAGACAGAGATGAGCAAAAACCGAACTAGATATAATAGCTAGGAATCAATTTATAAAAAATCGGTGTTGATTCAATTTATAAATTCTGAGTTTAATATGTTGGATGCAGGATATGTTACATTAATTAAACCCTACGTCAAAGATCTAATAGCTAGGAATCATCATCTTGACAAGTCATGGATGTGTCTATATCCAATTAAATATAGATTAATCAGTCTAACGGTTTGTGTTGGCAACATTAAAAATAAGAAAGATATTCTCAAAATTAATTAGAAACTAAAAAATTGTATGAATTATCAACGTTACTATCTCATTAAATTCCTATAAATAGAATTTGGGTTGTTGCTTGTCATAATTAGCAACCAGCTTCTAGGTTTTTACCTATAATAATAAAATTATTATTATATTATAATATTATTATATTATAAAATAATCAGTGATAATAATATATAATTGTTTTATTATTTAATGTTAAATTATTATATTATTGTAGTAATTAAGATATCTTTGGAATGGCTGAATTGTGTCTCAAAGCTACTCTATTCGGCATTTGCAAAAATCTTTGATGATGAACAAAATGTCTCTCATTCTTGGTTCCTTTGGCTTGAACCACCTCAACTAATTCATTCCAAATCAGCAATGCATAATTATAGTGTTTATTACAAGCAATTACGTTGGCGTTGTCCAATCCAATGTGTTTTGAAGTCAGACAATGATCGATAATTTGAAACACGTGTACACGCTCCAAATAGAAACTTCTTGTCAACAGATGTTACCTTGGGTAGTGGTTTAGTGTACCTCACGTACCTTGTGCACATTTTGGCACGCTTCAAATTCGATAGCCAAATCTTGGAAATGCTGGATCTTTATTGAATTGAAGGAATAGAGCTTTTCTAAGATTGGTCAAAGTGATTTTTACTCTGTATTTATCTAATCTGGCAACAAAGTGATGATCATTCTCTTTTGCCACATAGATGATGGAATTCCAGAATTGTTGAAGATAATGGAATGTTTTTATGCTTGCAACTTAATGTATCACACAAAGAATGACCTTTTATAATTTCCTAATAGATGCCGAATATATGATTATTGACTTTCAAAGGTAAGAATTGAGATATTCTAAGCAGTTGTTGTTCAGGAGTGGGCCAGGTGCTTCAGTTAGCTCACCCTTTATCAATGAAACACATCTGGATTAGGCTCTTAGAAGTGAGACTTTTGATACGGGAAATAAATTTGATCAAATGATGGAACAAATGATAAATAGTCAAAGGTTATTATAAGGTAAAACTGTAGAGATTAAGACAACTCAAGTTGAATCCAATGTTGTTGCTGAGTTAAGAGGATACTGCGAGGATCAGTTTGGGTGCATCAATGCCAGACTGTCAGGTCTAGAAGCTACAGTTGTGAACGCATTGGGAATGCTATCTGAACGTTTTTCAAAGTTGGAAGAAACGTGCAAGTCTTAGGCCTCAGGATTAAAAAGAAAGCCTGATGATCATGATTCCAATGAAAATCCTAAGGGCGAGAAGAGGCAAAGACTCAGGGGGTGTTTCATAGCACTTCTCAGACTCTGAAAAGAGGTAACCAAATATTCGGTAAGAGGAAAATACTGAAAAGTGTGTTTGATATGCATAAGACATAAGAGTCAAAATTCTCTTATCATGTCTTAGTGGGATCAGATTTTGATATACTTCTTATCACCACTTATCACACCAAAAAGTTACACGCCTCTTCTCTCCCCACCCCACCCTACCCTTACCCCATACCCTACCTCACTCTACCCCACCTTGTCCTACCCCTACCCCAACCCACCCTAAACCCCCTAACCCACCCTCAACAAACCCTACCCTGAACCACCCCACCCCACCCCACCCTAACTACCCTTAAGTCTGAACCTACCTATACCACCTGTGACACCCTTGCCACATTAACCACCATTAAAATACACCCATGATTAATCACCAAACATGAATTATAACATAATGATCTGAAAGTTTAATTAAAGTGCGGAAGCATTAAAGTTCAAAATAAAATAATACAAATTTGTCAAACACCCTATGGTGCTACAAGGTTACATGTCTAGAAGGTCCAACAGCAGATTTCCCTTTTCTAGTAAAAACTCAACAACTGAGGGGTAAGCGAATGCTTAGTGAATACCAAATGATTTTACACATTCTGCAAACCCTTATGATGCCACCCAGAGTAACTGCGGTAACACATACCGTATACTCCACACGTACTCAAAGTACGCAAACCCGAGCCGCAGCTCCTTCGAGTTGACACTCGGCATAAGGAAAACCAACCATCTGAGGCACACATAACATCGGGGATGACTTACTGTCTATCCTGACCACAGAGGTGTCAAACTCTTGGTCATCTAGCACAGTAACATCATAGTACAGATGCGACCACGCAGGTCCATCAATAGGATGCACAACAAATGAACGGCCATGCAACAAGTATGAATGTGCATCAACATATACGCAAGTTAGTAGAGTGCTAAACGACAATGAAACAACATGCCTCAGCAGGCAAAGAAAACATAAAGCAGATGCAGACATGTTAAAAATCAATGGTACTCACTGTGGGTGCGTTATTAAACTTCAAGTTAATTTTATTTCTCCTCGGGATTTCAACCGGATCCACAAAGTACCTCACTGTGGGTTAAACAACACCACAAGGGACCTGTAAGTCAGTTGTAACAACACATCGTGTCAATAACTGTTTAATTTCATAAAACCAAATTTTTATAATTTTGCAACATTCAATCCACATTTCGGATCCATGTCCGAATTCGGATCCCACCCGAATTCGGACCATAGTCAATTTCGGTCCCCATTTAATCCTAATTCGGCCCCAATAAGTTCGAACCACCTTTAAGTTTGGATCTATGTCAATTCGGTCCAATACAAATTCGAAACATAGTCAAGTTCGGACCACAGCTAAGTTCGAACCATATTTAGATTCGGACCCAGATTAAATTCAAACCTCATTCGAATTCGGTCCCCAACCGAATTCGGACCTCAACCGAATTTTTTTAATACTTAGAAATTATTTTGCTAATTTGAATATTCTGAAATTCGGGCCTCATCCGAATTCGGACCAGATCCGAGTTCATCTCGGATCCGAATTTGGACCCCACCGAATTCATACTTGTGCAGTTTTTTTTTATCAAATTTCAGATTTAATCCCATCATTTTTGGCACTAATTCATTACATGAAATAACTTATACCAACTAAAATACATCTATTTTCAACACTTTTAACACTAATATTAACACTTTTAGATACAAAATTAAACACTTTTTTTGTCCATTTTTGAACACCCATCGAACACACACTAAAACACACACTAAAATCCAAAAATCATACTTATAGGTTGAATCAGAAGCTGAAGTTTGATATCTAGCATCCTAAACACTAGATTTAAACGAATCCATAACAAAATCATACATGCATCCATATTTGAAACTCCAAATCTAAGTTTCGGTTCATATAAAAACCGAACCAAAAATGTTCCCAAATTCGAAATTTAAAAATTTCTTACCTCAAATCTTCAATTGCAGTGTTGATAGATCCTTGAATGCAACCTTGTTTCAAATTTTCAGACTTTAAATCCAACTTTTGATGATCTTGATTGTTTAGAGAGAGAGAGAGAGAGAGAGAGAGAGAGAGAGAGAGAGATGAGAGAGAGAGAGTGAATTTGGTTCAAATGAATTGAAATGATGATTTTCCCCCTTTTATTCCAAACTTTCGGCTTTTGAAACATCTAGTCCCTCCTCTTATCCGGTTTCATAAAATACTGATTTTTATAAATAAAGAATTCTATCTTTATTTATTATCCTTAAAAATTATTAATAATTTCATCCACTTAAATAAATTGAAATTTCTCAATTTCTAAATAAAACAACCAACTTTATAATTAATCCAAATTTCGTACCAACTTTCATAATCCAACTTTATTTACATATTTAAACTAATAACTTCAAATACAATAATTTAAATCTGAGGATGTTAGAGCATGGGCTCCACCACGCTCAAACTTCGTCCTCGAAGTTACTCGGATCCAAAAAGTTGCGGATACTTCTTCAACATCTCTGCCTTTGTCTCCCAAGTGTGATTCGCTCCTTTGTGATGCTTCCAACGTACAATCACCATCTCTATTTCTTTGCTTCTCAACTTCTTTAATTTAGTATCTAAAACACATTCCGGCTCTTCAACATACCGGAGCCTTTCATCAATCTGCAACTCAATGTGATCTGCCCAATCTTCGTTTCCGGTGGTGAATGATTTTCGAAGATTTCCCACATGGAACACCGGATGTATGCCCGACATCTCTTCAGGCAACTCCAAACGGTACGACTGATCTCCAACTTTTTCTATTATTTTGAATGGTCCAACAAATCTTGGAGCCAACTTTCCTCTTTTCACAAAGCGTGTAACACCTCTCATAGGTGACACCTTCAAATAAACCCAATCATTCACATCAAAACTGATTGGTTTGTGCCTCCTGTCGTGATAACTTTTCTGGCGATCCTGGGCTGCCTTCATGTTCTGTCGTACCAACTGTATCTTCTCATTTGTCTCCTGTAACAATGCCGGCCCAGCAATCGGCGTTTCTCCGGTTTCTCTCCAGCATGTAGGAGTCCTACACCTTCTCCCATATAATGCCTCAAAAGGCGCCTTCTTTATTGTCGCATGGTAACTGTTATTATACGACAATTCTATCAGCGGCAAATGATCGTCCCAATTGCTACCGAGATCCAATACACATGATCTCATCATATCCTCCAAGGTAAGGATGGTCCGTTCACTCTGACCATCAGTTTGTGGACGGTAAGCCGTACTCATTGCTATTCTCCTTCCCAACCTTTCTTGTAATGCTGACCAGAAGTTTGAAGTAAATCGGCTGTCCCGGTCCGATACAATGGACTTAGGTACTCCGTGTCTAGAAACAATCTCGTCAATGTAAATGTGAGCCAACTTTTCCAACGAATAACTTTCCCGAATCGGTATAAAGTGTGCCGATTTAGTCAACCTATCAACGATCACCCAAATTGCATCATGTTGACGCCTAGTTTTCGGCAAATTGGTAACAAAGTCCATGGTGATGTGTTCCTACTTCCATTCTGGAATGGGAAGCGGTTGCAAACTACCATAAGGCTGCTGGTGTTCGGCTTTCACTAACCGACAAGTCCTGCATCTCTCCACGTACTGTCCAATATCTTTCTTTCATCCGGGCCACCAAAAGTCTGCTTTAAGTTCATTGTACATCTTGGTGCTCCCGGGATGTACAGAAAGCTTAGACTGATGTGCTTCTTCGATGATCACCTTTCTCATACCACCAAACTTTCGCACCCAAATCCTTCCATATATACCTTTCAAACCCGTTTCACTAGTTTCCATATTCTTAATCTGTACTCTAATATCCTCAGCACCAACATTCTCTTCCTTCAAAGCTTCCACTTGAGTGGCTTTAACATCGTCAATTATTGTGGAAGTTAACATAGTAGACGTCAGCACGTAGCAGCAGTCCTTAGCATAAGCTTTGCGACTCAAAGCATCGGCTACCACGTTAGCCTTTCCGGGATGATAAAGGATTTCACAATCATAATCCTTTATTAGTTCCATCCAACGTCTCTGCCTCATATTAAGCTCCTTTTGACTGAAGATATATTTCAAACTCTTATGATCCGTGTATAATTGACACTTAGTTCCATACCGATAGTGTCTCCACAATTTCAATGCAAAAGTAACTGCAGTCAACTCAAGATCATGAGTTGAGTAATTCTTCTCATGCTGCTTAAGCTGTCTCGAGGCATACGCTATAACTTTTCCCCGCTGCATCAGTACAGCGCCCAACCCCAATCTTGATGCGTCCGTGTAAACAACAAAATCATCATTGCCCTCTGGTAGGGCAAGTATCGGTGCTTCACTTAATGTCTTTTTCAAGATATCAAATGCCTCTTGTTGCACGGTTTCCCAAACAAAAAGGTGCATTCTTCTTCGTTAATGTAGTCAAAGGAACTGCAATCTTTGAGAAGTCCTTTATAAACCTCCTATAGTAGCCCTCCAGCCCAAGGAAACTTCTGACTTCCGTAGCTGAACGAGGCGGCTCCCAATTTTTTATGGCTTCAATTTTAGCTGGATCAACTGAAATCCCAGGTCCAAAAATCACATGTCCAAGAAACTGAATTTGTTGCAGCCAAAACTCACACTTTGAGAATTTGGCGTACAACTTCTCTTTCCTCAACAGTTCCAACAATTCTGCTAGATGAACAGCATGCTCAGCCTCAGACTTAGAATACACCAAAATGTCGTCAATGAACACAATCACTGACTTATCTAGCATCGGTCTGCATAACATGTTCATCAGGTCCATGAAAACAGCCGGGGCGTTGGTTAACCCGAAAGGCATCACCAGAAACTCGTAATGCCCATACCGAGTTCTGAATGTTGCTTTAGGCACATCATCTTCTCGTACCTTCAGTTGGTGATATCCCGACCTCAAATCAATCTTAGAGAACACACTTGCCCCATGTAGCTCATCAAACAAGTCATCTATCCTCGGCAACAGATACTTGTTTTTAATTGTCAACTTATTCAGTTCTCGGTAATCGATGCACATCCTCATCGTGCCATCTTTCTTCTTAACAAATAACACCGGAGCTCCCCACGGCGATGAACTCGGTCGAATGAAGCCCTTATCCAACAACTCCTGGAGTTGTTTCATCATTTCTTGCATTTCAGTAGGAGCAAGGCGATACGGAGAACGAGCAACCGGTGCAGCTCCAGGGATCAAATCTATTCGGAACTCCACTTATCTCTCAGGCGGCACGCCAGACAAGTCTTCCGGAAACACATCCAGGAATTGTGATACAATAGGCACATCGGCCAAAGTCTTCTTCTCAGCCTTGGCATCAATAGCATATGCCAGGTAGGCGTCACACCCCTTTGCAACAAGCTTTCGGGCTTTTGCAATGTTTAACAAACACAGATCCCCACTTCTCCTATCCCCGTATATGCAGATCTCACGCCCCTCCGGAGTAGTTATGTTAATCATACGCTTCTTACAAACTATGTGGGCTTCATTCTCGATCAACCAGTCCATTCCGACTATCACATCAAACTCACTAAACTTGATCGGAATCAGATCCAAATTGAAGACTACATCTTCAATTACTAACGTGCAGTTACGGTATACATGATCTACTTTGACTAGAGTGTTACTAGCAGTTTCTATGTCTAGTATAGCAGATAACTTAGACAGTGGCACGGCAAGTCGTTGTGCAAAAGCAGTAGACACAAAAGAGCGGTTGGCACCAGAATCAAATAATACTCTTGCAGGCAAGGAGTTTACAATAAACGTACCCGTAACCACCTCCGGGTTTTCCCTAGCCTCCTCCGCCATTATCTGAAAAGCACGAGCCGGTGCCCTTTGTGGCTGGTTCCGGCGGTTGACTGAACCACCACTAGATCCTCCAGATGATCAGGTTGAAAATGGAGCAGCAGCTGCTGGAGCATTCTTTCGACAATTCCTACTATAATGCCCCCATACACCACATTTATGGCAGGCATCCGATTTCCTTGGGCACTCACTCTGAAAATGGCCCAACTCTCCACAGCAAAAGCAAGCGCGTCCATTAGTGCACTTGCCAAAGTGTTCCAGATGACACTTATTACAGTACTGCGGCTCGGTGTTGATGCAGTACGCACAAGCACGACCAGAAGAACTAGACTATCGACGGTAAGATTGTTGCGGTGAATACTGCGATGATCGTGAAGAACCAGAGTAGCCTCCTTCGCGTTGACGTTTTGGTGGTGAAGGTTGAGTTGGGTTAGCTGAAGCAGCAGCAGACCCCATTACATACCCTGACATACTCAGAATCTGTTCCATATTCCTAGCGGCTTCTAGTAGACTAGCAAAAGTGGGGTAGCGTACGTTGCTCATCACCCTTCGGGTTTCTAGATCAAGACCAGCCTCAAACCTGGTCACCTTTCTTTCCTCTGTATCCACCTGATGAAGCGCGAACAAACTCAGCCTCGTGAACTCTACCGCATACTGGGACACAGACTTAGTCCCCTGGATTAGTGTCATGAACTTAGCTTCTAGTCTTCGGCGCTCATCGGCCGGGCAGTATTGCTGAGTGAAGATTTCAGTAAACTCAGCCCATGTCATTACAGAAACTTTTTCCAGAGTTAACACATTCACCATCGAGTTCCACCACATTACTGCATCTTTGGTGAACATTGCAGTAGCGAATCGGACCATGTCATTTTCAGCACAATCGCTGATTCGGAAGGTCCTTTCTGTGGCTGTTATCCATTCCAGAGCGGCAACAACATCACCCAGTCCATTAAACTCGACTGCTCCATTTCCCTTAAAGTCCTTATACCGACAACCTCTGGGCTTGTTAGATGACCAGTATTGTCATCTTGTTCGTCATTGTATCCCTTTTTTTCCTTATTCTCCCTCTTATCTTCTCTTCGCTTAGCTTCGGCCACATCTCGAGCCCGAAACTAATCTTGAATCATCCGATTTTGCTCAGCCATCATGGCTAGCATCATTTCCCTTGTTTCTTTGGGTGTCATTCCTCCTCCAGACATGTTCTGAAATATAAAACATATAACTTGTTTAGTAACATGTCATGAACTTAAAGACACCATCCGTTGTCCCGTATGAAAGTCAATCTCCTATGACTACTAGATCGTAGCCTATCTTAGTTCAGATCATTACTTACAATCACTACATATCATCACTTAATGTTTGAGACCAAGACCTCACGGACACTTGAATCTCAAACTACTGCTCTGATACCATTTCATGTGACACCCTTGCCACATTAACCACCATTAAAATACACCCAGGATTAATAACCAAACATGAATTATTACATAATGATCTAGAAGCTTAATTAAAGTGCGGAAACATTAAAGTACAAAATAAAATAATACAAATTTGTCAAACACCCTATGGTGCTACAAGGTTACATGTCTAAGTCTACATACTCAAATATATTACATCATCACAAATTTATTACAACAATTATCCCCATAGATTTGTTACCAAGATACACAGTACATATCTTCAACCACTTGAACAAACGACCTAGCTAGAAGGTCCCGCAGCAGATTTTCCTTTTCTTGTAAAAATTCAACAACTGAGGGGTAAGCGAATGCTTAGTGAATACCAAATGATTTTACACATTCTGCAAATCCTTATGATGCCACCCAGAGTAACCGCGGTAACACATACCCTATACTCCACACATACTCAAAGTACACAAACCCGAGCCGCAGCTCCTTCAAGTTGACACTCGGCATTAGGAAAACCAACCATCTGAGGCAGACATGACATCGGGGATGACTTACTGTCTATCCTGACCACAGAGGTGTCAAACTCTTGGTCATATAGCACAGTAACATCAGAGTACAGATGCGACCACGCAGGTCCATCAATAGGATGCACAACAAATGAACGGACATGCAACAAGTATGAATGTGCATCAACATATACGCAAGTTAGTAGAGTGCCAAACGATAATGAAACAACATGCCTCAGCAGGCAAAGCAAACATAAAGCAGATGCAGACATGTTAAAAATAAAAGGTACTCACTGTGGGTGCGTTATTAAACTTCAAGTTAATTTTATTTCTTCTCGGGATTTCAACCGGATCCACAAAGTACCCCACTGTGGGTTAAACAACACCACAAGGGACCCGTAAGTCAGTTGTAACAACACATCGTGTCAATAACTGTTTAATTTCATAAAACCAAATTTTTATAATTTTGCAACATTCAATCCACATTTCGGATCCATGTCCGAATTCGGATCCCACCCGAATTCGGACCATAGTCAATTTCGGTCCCCATTTAATCCTAATTCGGCCCCAATAAGTTCGAACCACCTTTAAGTTTGGATCTATGCCAATTCGGTCCAATACAAATTCGAAACATAGTCAAGTTCGGACCACAGCTAAGTTCGAACCAAATTTAAATTCGGACCCAGATTAAATTCAAACCTCATCCGCATTCGGTCCCCAACCGAATTCGGACCTCAACTGAATTTTTTTAACACTTAGAAATTATTTTGCTAATTTGAATATTCTGAAATCCGGGCCTCATGCGAATTCGGACCAGATCCGAGTTCATCTCGGATCCGAATTCGGACCCCACCGAATTCATACTTGTGCAGTTTTTTTTATCAAATTTCAGATTTAATCCCATCATTTTTGGCACTAATTCATTACATGAAATAACTTATACCAACTAAAATACATCTATTTTCAACACTTTTAACACTAATATTAACACTTTTAGATACCAAATTAAACACTTTTTTTGTCCATTTTTGAACACCCATCGAACACACACTAAAATCCAAAAAAATCATACTTATAGGTTGAATCAGAAGCTGAAGTTTGATATCTAGCATCCTAAACACTAGATTTAAACGAATCCATAACAAAATCATACATGCATCCATATTTGAAACTCCAAATCTAAGTTTCGGTTCATATAAAAACCGAACCAAAAATGTTTCCAAATTCGAAATTTTAAGATTTCTTACCTCAAATCTTCAATTGCAGTGTTGATAGATCCTTGAATGCAACCTTGTTTCAAATTTTCAGACTTTAAATCCAACTTTTGATGATCTTGATTGTTTAGAGAGAGAGAGAGCCGAGAGATGAGAGAGTGAGTGAATTTGGTTCAAATGAATTGAAATGATGATTTTCCCCCTTTTATTCCAAACTTTCGGCTTTTGACACATCTAGTCCCTCCTCTTATCCGGTTTCATAAACTACTGATTTTTATAAATAAAGAATTCTATCTTTATTTATTATCCTTAAAAATTATTAATAATTTTATCCACTTAAATAAATTGAAATTTCTAAATTTCTAAATAAAACAAACAACTTTATAATTAATCCAAATTTCGTAACAACTTTCATAATCCAACTTAAATTACATATTTAAACCAATAACTTCAAATACAATAATTTAAATCTCAGGATGTTACACCACCCCATCCCCATCCCCACCCCAACCCTACCCACCCCACCCCATGCTTACCCTATCCCACTCTACCCCACCCCACCCGTACACTACCTTTCAAGCCTACCCACCCCACCACCCTACCCTTCCCACCCCACCTACCACACCCCACCCCCAACCCCACCCACCTTACCCCTCAACCTACGCATACCCTGCCCTACCTTACCTTATCACCACACTACCTCTACACTATTACCCTACTCTACCGCTATCTTACCCCAACCCTACCTTAACCCTTACCCATATTTATTATAACTTTTTTGATAAAATTTATTATTTTTCAATAACATATCTATATAACTTATAAAGTTTGGTTTATTTGGAAGTTAATAAACGTAACCTTATAAACTTGATTATAACTTATAAACTTGAATTGTTACTTGATTCCTAAAAGCATGTTGGTTATATGTTTCGTGAATGCAATTACGTTACTCGATTACAACTTATAAACTTGAATTGGTTTGTTACTTGGATCTTGTTAAAGCTATTTAAATGTTTACATGAATGACTTTGATCAATGATATTAATGTTACTTGATACTTGGCTTTAATCAATGATATTGGTTTACTTGAATCTTGATATTGTGATTTAGTTATGTTTCTTGAATGCATATATGTTACTTGATTATAACTTATAAACTTGAATTGATTTTTTACTTGAATCTTGTTAAAGCTATTTGAATCTTTTTAAAGGTTTTGCTTGAATCACTTTGATTCAATGATATTATTGTTAGTTGATACTTGACTTTAATCAATGAAATCTGTTTGTCTGAGAATGAATATGTAAAATTAATAAAAATAACAGAATCAGATATTTTATAAAACAAACAGACTTATTGAATTTTCTTATCAGACCTCAATATCTTATTAGGAACACCTCTCATCAATCAACAGTGGAATCATACATCAGACAATTGACCTTTTATGCAATCAAACAGCACCTTAGCGATTCTGATAAGCAAATAGTGCTGAAAAAAAGAGTGAAGGAGAGGGTTCAGAGACTGGAACTGGATCTGGACAACCAGTTGGTACTTAACAAAATTTGGAATTGACTCTTTATGAAGATGTTTCAAATCCCTTGAGTAATTAGTCTAAATATTTAGGAGTTTTTGATTTTGAATTGTATGGTGACTCCGACAAAGATGAAGATGTTTTGATGATTAAAGATGTTGAGGTTGAAAGAACTGAGACTGAGACTGAAAAAATGGAAACTGCTGCAAGTTCTGTGTTTGCTGAGAAATTGGTTGAGCAAGAAGAGTTGAAAAGCCTGTGGTAGCTGATGAAAGCATTGACAAGATTTGATGTGACAAACCAGAAGTATGTGACTGTCAAAATAGACAAAGAAGAGAATATTCTGCTAATTTCCTTTGGTGAGCCAGAAGATGCTGAAGAAATTAAAGTGTCTGATGAGGAGCTTATACAAAAGTTTTTGAATGAATACATTCTGGCTGATGAAACCAATAGGGAGCATAGACTTAGAAAGACAGTTTAAGTTAAGCTGAAAAGGGAGATTGTTAGTCTTATTTTATTGTAATCAAGTCTAGGGTTCAATATGTAATAATTTAATATTTATGTGTCTTGGCCTATTAGGGTTTTAGTTGTGTCTTGGCCTAATATTTAGTAAGAGCTTATTAGTTGAGTCCATGGGTCTTGGCCTATTAGGGTTTTAGTATTTAAAGGGTCTCCTAGGGTTTTGTGTGTGTAACTCAAGGTAGCTCAAGGTGAAAATGTGTGTAGTCGTCTTGCTCTATAGAGAAAACCTTTTGTTCACCATTCAATGTTTAATCTAATCATTCAGCTATCTTTATAATTGTTTTCATCTTGTTCGTTCTTATAGTTTATGCTTCATTGATTATTTGGGACTAACAATTGATATCAGAACAAAAATATTATTTTTTTATTGATTGGAGACAATTTTAATTTGATTTTTTTAATGTTGAACTATTTCTCGATTTAAAAAAAAAACCATAAGTTTTTTTTATAGATTTAATCCTTAAGTTTTTTTTGGTGAAATTAATCTCTAATAATTGCAATTCAAACATTTTGGCATACATTTAATTTAATTTGGAGTGCTAATTTGTTCAAAAATGTGTCTCATGTAAATCTCAGATTTTTTGTGAGTTTCATAAGCGTGGGTTTGAGTTTCTTACGAATCTCAGAGTTTCATAGTTTCAAAAATCTCAGAGTTTAAAAATCTCAGATTTTCAAAAATCTCAGACTGTTGCAAGTCTCAGATTTATAAATCTCAGAGTGCTTTTTTAATAAGTCTCTGAGTTTCAAAATCTCAGAGTTTCAGAATCTTAGGGTGCGTTTAGTTACCTAAAATTTTCAAAATTTTCATCTCACTTTTCAACAAAAATAAAAACTTGTTTACTTAACAACAATTTCATAAATTTTCATTTCACTTTTTAAAATACCACTTTTCATATTCTCTCTCTTACTTTTCTATTACCTATCACATTTCTTTATAATACTCTCTTTTTCTCTCCTACTTTTCCATCACCTATCCTATTTTTTCTATTTTATAATCACTCATCTTATTTTCAAAAAACTAAAACTTCATCATCCAAACAAGTTTTCACTTTTCATAGAAACCCTTGTTTTTTTCAAAAAACTATAACTTGAAAACTGAAATTGGAAAATGACTAGTTTTCGTTAACTAAACGCAACCTTAGAGTTTCAGAATCTCAGATTTTCAGAATCACCAAGTCTGATTTTTATAAAAAAAAAAAAAAATTATTTCACCAAGTATAATATTTTTTTCTTTATTTATTTTTGTTTTATTTCACCAAGTTTGATATTTTTTTTAATTTTTTTGTTTTGTCCGAGTTTGTAATTTTATTATTTTAAGTGTGAATTTGATTTATATTTTAATTTTTATTCTTTTCGAGTTTATTTTTGTTTTTTGTTTTGACTCGAGTTCCATCAACATTGAACTCGTTGCATTTAAATATTCAAGTCAATCTGTAATCTTCAATGTCCAATCAAACATAAACTGTCAAAGATGTCTTTAGTTGAGAAGCAAGCGATAGTTACAAATGAGACGAATGTTGAGCATGACATTATAGATGTACCTAATTATGCGGATTCTGCCAACTCTGAATCAAAACGTAAGGTATATTCTTCTCTTGATATTCAATCTTGCAATGAACTTAATCGGTTGAATGCCAAATTGTGTGCTCTTAATAACGAACTTCAAGCGGAAAAGGATCAATCTAAAGTTTTTCATGATAACTGGATACATGAACATTATCTGTTTATAAAAGTTCTTTGGGAAAAAGCTAAGATCGATGATTCGAATACTTACCTTAAGAGTTGTTTAGCTACAACCACTGAGCCTAAGGATTCCTTGAAATCTGAGTTATCTGATCTTTCAAAACGTTATGATTTGTTGCATTATGAGAACATTGATAGCAAGGAAAAATTCAAAATGATTGAAAAGGAAAGAGTTAATCTGTATGTCCGTATCAAAGAACTTGATGATAAATTTCTCAAACGCAGACAAACAGATTAAGCCATTCACATGAACAAGCCTAAGCATACACATTTTTATCACTCTAAGGAAGACATCGGTTTTGAAAATCCAAAAACTTTTCATAAAGTGTCGATGATATTTTCCACTCTGTATAATTTCAATTACATGAGAGCGGGATACAAAGCTATTTTTCATAGATCATCTGAAGATGTTTTGAATCAAAAGGATCTTAACCGGCAAAACATAAAGAATACCCAAACCTTCATGACCTATGTGTAACTGAATGAAAGTTATTCATCTAGAGAACCAAATTTAGATGATGACTATTTCCACAGTTACTCAGAAGAGGAAATGAATGCTAAACTGCTGGCTCCCGTACCTCACCCATATGTTCCAACCTCCGTTTTAGAACACAAAATTGATGTTCTAGAAAAGCAGTTGAAACAATCTCAAAAAGAAGTTTCTGAATACCATGATGCTCTTATGAGAATGTGATGAAGTATGAGAGCGAAGTAATTGAATATGCAACTCAAGTTATTCATTACAAAGGGTTGTACAATGATATTTTAAATGTTTTCCAAAGCAACCCAATACCTGAGCCTTTAGAAACTAACTTGAATGATGAAAGAGAACTTAGGGAAGCGAACGAGTTATTTGAAAAAGATAGAGCTGATTTTCTTAGAAAAGAAAACCAATTTGATGAGGCAAGAAGAGTTTTTTCAATACGTGAACACAGTTTTAAAATAGACTCTAAGTTCTTTGAAAGTGAAAGAGAAAAACTTCTCGACATAATTAAAGACTTAGAAATTCATATTTTAAAAGCCTCAAAAGTTTCTGATCAGAAAAAACGAACCTAAACAGAAACATCTTCTTGGTATCAATAAGGGCAAAGAAAAGTTGTAAGTTCCAATCAAGATTTACAATGGTGAATCTTATAAATCTGATTTCAAAAGAGATGTAAGGAATTCTATATACTCTTAATTAAGAGTACATGGAATTCCGAAAAGCCACAAAAGATTGAAAAATCCAAGAACAGGCACAACTGGTTCTCTAGTCGTAACTGATAATTCACATTTCATGCAATTGATATAACAATCAAACATATGAACAACAATCATTCAATCACAATCTGTCGAATGCTTAGTATTGAGAATAGTGAATATTACATTGGGGTGCAAGGTTTCTTGAACTGTACTCTTCTATCTAAGTAATCATCCACATGCAATCATGCAACCGTGTATCTCCTTCTAATTCTGTCAACTCTACTATTTATACACAATACATAAGTATTGTGTATTTACACAAACAACCCCTATACAATTAAGTATTTACAATATTGACTCTGAACATTTACACTATACTTGTTTTCATCTCCATTTAATGTTCATTCCTAACAATCTCCCCCTTAGAGATGAAAGCAATTATTACATGCAAAATTAATTTCACCTCTACAAAATATTGTACCCAGCAATCTCCCCCTTAGAGATGAAATCAAATTTGCTGATTAAAGATCATTTCAGGTTGATTCTTTTCTTGAATCTTCTTCTTTTCTTTGGTCTCTTCTGAGACTTCAAATCTCTGTCTCTCTTCTCTTCAATCTGTGAATCTTCTGAATCTCCAGATACAATCTTCTTTATTAGTCTCTCTCTGATCTTCACATCTCTTCTTCTCTGATCTTATCTTTTCATGTAGCACACTCCCCCTTGAATCATGAATAGCTCTCAATTCTTTCCCTTGATGAATTGCCTTGATATGATTTAGCAATTGTCTTCAGTTGTCTTCAAACTACTCAACAGTTGTCTCTGAACTTTAGCTTTTCTCCCCCTTATGATGATCATAAGAAATATGAACATCATGCAAAATCTTTAGAGACATAGATTCATTGAATTCTACAGTAGATGAAATACAAGAACAATTTCAGAAGTATTACAAATTAACTTTCTCCCCCTCAAACTGATATCCTCTCCCCCTAATCTAAACAAATTTATCTCACTCCCCTTCAAAAGAATACTCTTTCAAAATGAACTAAAGATTTTCAACTTTGGGGACAATGAAACACATTCATGTTGTGAAATAACGAGTCCAGGTCCACATAGGATTCCTGTTTGCACAATAGACAATATCTATGTGACCTATATTCAGCGCTGGCGTGATGTTAACACTGGTAGGATTTCCAAATAGTCATCGTAAAATCCTTTATCATGAAAGGATCACTCTTATTTGTTCCGGCTTAGTCACTTTGGACTAGCAGTTTATAGTCATGCAGACTGTTAGACTCGATGTGTCATAAAAGTGTATATAATCAGCTCTGGACACAATGTGCATCAAATGAAGTCGGAGACCGGAGAAACTGTCTTCCTTGTTCTAATATCAATAAAATCCAAATGATATATTGATAGAAATGAGCAATATCTCCGTGATTTTTGAAACAGAAATCTTTTGAGAGATAACTGAGTAGATGGTGGGGTTAGGTGCATGCGTCACTGGGTCCATGACGTCTTTTTCAATATCAAGTCTCACAGGGCTTGATAGATTATGTGGTTTTCCCAACAGACACAGTGTAGGTAGGATTATCATTTCTTCAAATCCTTTCTCAACTCCCAGCTCTCAACATTTTTCAACTTAGCTTCCTGCGGCTCACTTTTTTATAATTAAAATCAGTTAGCTTTGAAAGCATGATCTGATGCACCATAGAAGCGATTTATATGCCTATCACTCATGTTGGTGCATTATTGGAGTCAGCAGATTTATTTTAGCACTAAAGCTCATGGTATATCAAGAAATTTAGATCAGATGATCTCGGAGATATTGAGAAGGAAATTAGGGATTGAGGATTTGGGAGATATAAGAATAAAATGTACAATCTGATATAAGATAAGAAATGAATCAGACTTGTAATGAAAGAATTAGCACATGGAGAATTGAGAGAGAATTCTTATAAATGGGAGAACATCAAAGAGAATCTCAGAACCAATGAGATTTGCAAAATCAAAGAGATTAGATCAATTAATCTCAATGATGGATTCAGATAATCAGAAGAAAACTTTAGTTTCAGTTTTAAAAACTTTTTATGTGTGCATAACATATTTTCATGAAAATCAAACACATTTTATTTTTAAAATGATGTCTTCGTCAAAGCACATTTGAAACTCCCCCTGGAAATAAGCACACAAAAGTAGTCAACTCATTAAAAAATAAATCAGGAGCAAAAAATTGTAAAAATAAAAACTCCCTCTTTGTCAAATCAGCTTTGGAGTTGAATTCAGGGCAGAAATTCCAGAATTAGAAGCCTTTGTCGTGGAATCTCGGGTTTCGGTTTGGATTAACTGAAAGCCATTTGAATGGATTCTACTTCAAAATAAGTAGATGCCATTTCTTTGAAGTGCAGGTTCCAGTCTGTAATGATCTGAAAAACTATAACCTGCAAAATCAAGATGTCTTTGGTATCCAAACTGATTTGGATACAGACTTGTTAGCGCTCTTGGGTACCCATTTAAAAACAGGTTTTGGTACCCACTTATACTTGGGTTTAGGTACGCATTGTAGACTATAATTATCAGCTTCTTTTTCAAAAGCAGAAAACAAATTTCTTTGAGTATTTGAAAATTTAATATCTGAGTGTCTAAAGAAACTTGACTTTGAATTATTAGAATTTTCTAAACTCTTCTTCTTGAAAAACTGTCCGGTTCTGGCCTGTTTTTGGTAATACGTGGTCGTTTTCTTTGAAAATGTTTTCTGATTAGACGGACCAGTATTTCCAAAAACTTCAAAAACATTAGGCTTTGAAGATTCACCTGTGTAAATCTTAACCGGAAGTTGTTCAATGAATTTGTCTTTGCCTTTATGTATCTTATGAAGATACTTAAGTTTCTGATCTGAAGATGAATCAAACTTAGCAGAGTTAGTTAGACTCACTTCACTTTCAGAAGACAAACCAGATTGATCAACATTGGATTTTAAACACGCTGAAGAAGGGGTCTTAACCTCTGATTCAGTTGATGAAGTAAAAACATGTAATTGTTTTGTAAGATGAAGTATCTGATCTTCCAAACTTTTGATAATGACTAAATCTGAATTTTTATCATGATCAAATGATTGGTAATCAGATTTAAAATATTGTTCTTTGATTAAGAACATTTGTCTTTCATCTTCAAACAAATCAGATTTTGATTTAAAATATTGTTCTTTATGTAAGAACTCATGTCTTTCATTCTCAATCAAATCTTTAGTTAAAGACAACTCTTGTTGAAGAGCAAAAATTTCTTCATTTTTGTTTAAAGTACAATTTTGATCAGTTTGTTTTGTCTTAGAAAGTGTATCTTCAAGATCCTTAACTTTCTTGTTTAGCTCAGATCTTTCAAACACAAGACATTTTAGTTGAGTTGTACTTTGAAAATTCTCTTGTTTAAGCTCATCAAGTTCTTTATTCAACTCAAATAGTTTCAAATTAAGAACATGACTCTCAGAACTTTGCTTATCTTTTAAGCTCAAAAATTCTTCGTTCAGTAATCGTACGTCACGTAAAGCCAAAGCTTTATCAGTCTTTAACTGAGCAAGAATGTCATAATTGTTCTTACGAATCTTTTCAGATTTAGTAAGTTTTGCGATAAGCTCAGACTTCTCCTCTTCAAATTTTTTATTTATATCAGATATTTTTAACTGATAAGCACAACTCTCAGACTTTTGATTATCTTTTAAGCTCTGAGTTTTTAATTCCTCTTTTAAGATTTGAATTTCTTCGTTCAGTATTCTTACATCACGTAAAGCCAAAGCTTTATCTATATTTAACTGAACGAGGATATCATAATTGTTCTTACGAATCTTTTCAGATTCAGTAAGTTTGACAATCAGCTCAGACTTTGAAAATTTTTCATATTCCATTATGAATTGCAGAAAAATGAACTTCCAAGATCTTTCATGGACTTATGAAAATTTGAATGAATCTTGATTGAATAAAAATGAATCTTGAATGATTAATTCGTTAAAAATCAGCTCTGATTTGACTTTTTAACGTTGAAATTTTAGATTTTCTGCAAAAAATGCCCGTAACTTTTTTCTGGAGTGGAATTGCGCCTCGAAAATTTACCGAACCGGCTTTACCAGTACTAGAAATCGTAGATCTCTGTTCAAGATTCGATTTGACGTATGGTAGGCCATCTAATGATGTTCCAGTCAAAAGTTATGGCCAATTTAAGCAGCTAAGGTCAAACAGTCAAAGGTATGATGAAACTCGAATGAATAAGGACTCAACTCGAATGAAGAGTAATGAAACTCGCATGATAAAGGATTAAACTCGGATGATTAAGTGTGAAACTCGATTGAAACACTCTCAAACTTGATTGAAGGATAATGAAACTCGAATAAGCTTGATGAAACTCGAATGATGAAGTTTGAAACTCGAATGCAGAAGAATGAAACTCGAACAAGTCTGTGTCAAACTCGATTGAAAAATTGATAAACTTTGTGAAACTCGTAGGCACTTTCTCGAATGAAGTTACAATAAACTCGAAACATAAAGAACCAAACTCGATGAAAGAGTTATAAAACTCGAATGACAATAAGACCAAACTCGATCAAAGAAGTATACAACTCGAATAATGAAGTATAAAACTCGGTCAATGAAGTGATAAACTCGAATGATACTTGATGAAACTCGATTACCACTTTATAAAACTCGATTAAGACTTGAATGTCAGTTATGTCCGAGTTTGAACAGAATCTTATAAAAACCAAGTTTAAAATCATAATTTTCAACAAAAATTCACTAATTGATCTGAAATTAATAACGAAGGTTTGTTTTTCACACGGAAACACTTTTTGTGAAGTGTATTTTGGCTAATTTCAGATTAAACACCCAAATTAAAACCTGTGTGATTGGAATTAAAATTTGATGTTTATCTCATTGAATTCGTCAATTAAAAACGCTCCTTCGATCTAAATTTCAGATTATTTCATCCACTGAATTAAAATCCCAACGAGATTTTCCAAATTTTCAACTTTTTCGATGAAGAACAATTTAAAAAAATTCAGATTAAAAAATTCACTCAAATTCAGCCATATTTGGCTTTGATACCAATTGATAATTCACATTTCATGTAATTCATATAATAATCAAACATATGAACAACAATCATTCAATCACAATCCGTCGAATGCTTAGTATTGAGAATAGAGAATATTACATTGGGGTGCAAGGTTTCTTGAACTGTACTATTCTCTCTAAGTATTCATCCACATGCAATCATGCAACCGTGTATCTCCTTTTAATTCTGTCAACTCTACTATTTATACACGATACACAAGTATTGTGTATTTACACAAACAACCCCTAAACAATTAAGTATTTACAATATTGACTCTGAACATTTACACTATAATTGTTTTCATCTCTATTTAATATTTATTCCTGACAGTAATGACTCTGACTTCTCGTCAAGTTCATATACTCATGTGAAAAATCATTTTGAGAATCAAACTGGTTCACTACCATTCAATTCTGCTTCTCATGTTATAAGAAATAACAAAGTTGTAGTAGCTGCTAATCAAAAGATCGCTTCTTGTGAAGCTTCCCAATACATAAACATGTATTGAAATACTCGTTTAAGCAGATATTTGATTTGCGTCCTACTAAACCTTTTCATTCTTCCCCTGTAATGAATGTTTGTGTCTCCAAAGCTAGGCATAAGCCTGTGAAACATCATGTTTATAAATATGAACAAAAAGGTCCCACATTCACTTTCCGCTGGGTACCTAAGAATGCCTTAAAGGCACCAAACTGGAAATGGTTGCATAAGGCAGAGAATAAGGTAATAACTCAAACATGGGTACCTAAAGCTTACCTGACTAGACCCAGATTCCAATGGGTACCAAAACTTACATGATTGTTTTGTAGGTTTACGACTTTTGATCTCTCAGTTCAGAACCTGAGCTTCATAGAGATGGTTTCTGTGCACTTTAGTACAGAACCTCTGCATAATTATTATGGCTTCTACTTACTTTTGAGTAGAACTCGATATTCAAAGAGTTGGATTTTACACACTTCAGTTTAGAACCCATGCAACATTGTTTCTGAAACTTCCACCCTAGCGTGCATATCAGAATTTCTGTTCAACATCATCGGCGAAACGACAATAGGGAATATAGATTTCTTACTTTTCTTTTGCTTCTACCTTCTGTTGACTGATATTTGTTCTTATTTGCAGGGGGTGTTTGCATCTATGCATTATTGAAACATTTTGCTTGTCTTTTCACTATTCAAGTATGCAAATCATTTAAAGAAAACATTTTTGGTGCATACTTGGAGGGGAGTGTTTTTAGTAAAAGTTTTTTTTTAAAAACTTTTTGTTAACCCAAAACGATGCAAACTATTTTGGACTTTATTCGTTCATCATTTAAGGGGGAGTAATTTTTTTTGGTTTGATTCTGAAAGATTAGTCTTACCTATTCTTCATGCTTATCAGAATACATTCATTCATTATGAATCTCTTATATTGGTGCAGTCTGACTAATCAGTTCTCATGATCTCAATTCTATGAGATTCTCTCGATTCCATGTGAATTCATTCATATCTGAATCACATTTCATTCGTATCTCATATACTGAGATCTTTCTCTCAATTTCATGATATTTCATATCTACATGAATTCTGAATCTCATTCAAATCAGATGCATTCATTCATTATGAATTATCTCATTCTGATTCATTCTCTCATCTTCATATCTTTCAAATTCATTTAACTGAGTTCACTCGCATATCGCTTAGGCAGTTCATCTAAACATAATTGCTATTTCTCAATTCAAAGTTCATCAAGTTTGATGATCCGGTTGTATATGATGCACCATTTGAGCGTATAGACATATATATCACTCCTATGGTCTACCCATTATCGAATGTCCTACCTATGGAGTAATGTTTCAATAGATGAGACGTGTGGGTCTTCTAGATCTAGTTGAGAAGGATCAAACACAGTGAGGTGCTGATCGGGTCGAGTAGAGGTAATATTGAAATAAGAGAGGTATTAATGAAAGGAGACGGGGGTGCACCAAATCATCTTGATAAAGTGAGTCGGAAGTAGCAATAGTTGAAAAATGATATTGAGAGCTTGAGTTGAGAGAAAGTATTAAAAGAAAAGAGAATTCTATCATAACCAACATTTGTTGGGTTTCCTACATTTGCTATAAAATATTATTCTTTGAGATTGGTATTGAAGAAGGCGTCATGGACCGAGTGACGCAAGCACAGAACCCATCCTAGCTACTCGGTTCCTTATCAAAAAGCTACTGTTTCATTTATCACGGAGATTAATCTCATATGCTATCGATTTCTCATTTGGAGGTAATTGATATTGAAACAGGAAAACAATACCTCCGGTCTCCGAATTTCATTTGACCGCACATTATGTCTAGAGCTTATTGATTATACACCTCTTAGGACACTTATCGAGTCATGTCTGTGTGAGAAAATTTGCTTGTCTATTGTGACAAAGTAGAAAAACTATAGTGGTGCTTACTGTAAGTATCTCATGATGATTAGTTGGAAATCCTACTAGTGTTAACATCAATCCAGCGCTGAACGTAGGTCACATAGTCTTTTTAATGTCAGTAGGAAACCTAAGTGGTCTTGGTTGTTAATTTGGTTATAATGTCATAGGTTGCAAAGCCTATTGACATTTTGTGAGGATAAAAAGCAGGTATACACATTCTGAGGGGGAGTAAGCTACTTGCCAAAGATACCTGAAAGGTCTACATGATTATCAAGATTCTCTTAATCATCATAAGGGGGAGATTACTGGAAGCATAAAAGTTTAAGTAGATGATAGAAGATATTTAAGGGGAGCAAAGCTAATTTGAAGGATTCCATGTTCTTTTGAAGAATCTAGGGTGAGAGAGATATCATAGAAAATCTTCAAGAGCTTCAGAGTTTCAAAGCTTCAAGTGTTCCAAGTTAAAGCTTAAACATGAACCTGGAAGCTGTCCAAATCTAAAGTAAAGATCATCAGAAGGGGAGATTGTTCATCAGAAAATAAAGTTTTTGTTGAAGAATCCAGACTTGATCACAAAGGGGAAGGTTGATACACTTATTTTATTGTAATCAAGTCTAGGGTTCATAATAATAATTTAATATATATATATATTCATTTTGTAAGGGCTTATTAGTTGAGTCCATTGACCTCGGCATATTAGGGTTTTAGTATTTAAAGGGTCTTCTAGGGTTTTGTGTGTGTAACTCAAGGTAGCTCAAGGTGAAAAAGTGTGTATCCATCTTGCTCTCTAGAGAAAACCTTTGTTCATTACTGTTCATCATTCAAGGTTTAATCTAATCATTCGACTATCTTTATAATTGTTTTCATCTTGTTCGTTCTTAAAGTTTAAGCTTGATAGATTATTAGGGACTAACAAAGATTGATGATATGTTGTCTATGTTGGATCATAAAGAACTGAATAAGACTCTGAAGAAAAAAGAAAGTTTTAAAATTGTCAAAGCATCAAAATGAAGAACTCATCAAGAAGAGAAATAGATTGTCATACATGGAGGATATTTTACTAAGAAAGATTTGCTATAAGAAGCAGGCTCCGCTTACTTTTCTCAGATTGTTTCGTGTTATTGAGCCGAATATGGTGAACTATGAAAGTTTTATGCAAAGCAAAGGCTCAACCATTGGATAAAGTTCGTGTATGGCCGAGAATTGTGGAGTTGAAGAGAAAAGACAAAGATTGTTTTGTTAATAATTTCTATCTGGTGTTCACAGTGTTGAGATCTGATAAAAAAGAGTACAAGTTCAGTGAATCCGATTTCTTTCAAGTGTTCATTGAAGACATAGAAGACCTGTTTTAGGAGCTTTGTCGCAATAAGAGGGAAGAGAATTGTAGATTTGCATTAAAAGCCATTTTCCACTTCATGCACACAAAATGATATGATGCCTAATCATGACATACAAATTAGAGTGGAACGAGGTATGCGACGGATAAATGTGACGACATCAAGAAGAGAAGTGAAAAATATTGATCAATGCAAAGAGCTTCAGATTGTTTGTGAAGACATGATCAGCGTGTTTACAAAAATCGGGATGGGCAAAAGAAGGCTATGAGAATATTTGGGCTGAAAATATATTCAGATGTAACCTCAAAATGGTACGGACTTCTTTGAAAGGCATTCTAGATGAAGATAAGATGAAGAGAACTAAAGATGTTATGCCACCCAATGAGAGACTGATGATGACTGAATTTGCTGCTGAGAATGAGGTTCGCCTGAGTAGTCGACACATTATCAGTTGATTTGAAAAGAAGTTGGGCTACAGGGAAGGCTAATAATAGACTTTAAATTATAAAAGGGGGAGAATGTTGGGAATGTTAATTTTGATTTATGCTTGTAAAGTGTAGGGACTCTATTGTAATTTCTTGAAAGTGCTTATTAGTATAAATAAGGTTTTCTAGGTTTTGTTTCGTAAGTATTCCCATTTCTTATTTGAATGTACTGTAACTATTTTCTCGTGATATAAAATCATTTGGTTGTGGTTGAATCCATATTCTGTGTAATCGATCTTCATATATGTTGGATTTGATATTAACAATTTTTTACTTATCTCTTTGTGATCTTGATTGCAACTTGTGTTTAATTTTTAGATTGTAGATTTTTGTATCAATTTTGTGACTTAACAATTGGTATCAAAAGCCAGAATACCATGATTGAACGTTTTATGGTGAATTTTTCTGGAATTATCGAGTTTTTGAAGTTTCTAGAAATTCAGATCAAATTTTTTCTAGTGGATTAATTCCAATAATATTGTACTTGAGTGTACATTTTTGGATTTAGAACTGATCTTAAAGATTCAAGTTCTAATTCATAGCAGACATTGAGTAATTTTGATTTTACGGACATTTGTGTTCGAAGTTCAAGTTTTTTTTTTCTGAAAATCTTGATTTCTCGTTAATCTTGTTAATAATTGAAAGAAAAAGTGTTTTTAATTTATTAGAAAGCAAATTCCGAGCAGATTGAGTCTAATGTTTTCTGGATTTGGCTGAGTTTTGAGTGATTTTGAAGAAAAGTTGACTTTTTCCTGTGAAAAGAACCGTTTTTTATCACTATTCATAACCATTGTATTCTTGAAGTCGAGTGAAACCCTAATTTCTGATATTTCAAAATTTTTCTTATGTATAATTTTTGAGTTGTTCATACTCGAATTCGACTCTATTGTACTCAAAATGTCGAATAAGGTGAATTGAAGTTCGAATTCACTTAAAGGGTGTTTGACTTGTTTTACAAGTGATAAACTAAGTTTCCAATTGAACTCGAAGTCATTTCTTAGTTGAACTCGAACTCGATTCAAACTCGAACCGATTTAATTATACTCGAACAAGAATCCTTTCATATTCGAAATCGAGTCCAATTGAACTTGTCCCACTTGACACTTGCATTACTTTGACAAATCAAACCAAGTTACACTGTACTCGAACTCGAGTCAAGCATACTCGAACTCGTGTCAAGTTCACTCGAACTCGAATTAAGTAATTTCTGAATCCAACACTTGAATTTCAACTTTAAGACACGACAATTGAGTCCTTTACACTCGAACTTCGATTATTTTGAACTTATCATTGTGTTCTTCTTACACGATACTCGAGTCCTTCATACTCGATTTCGAGTCTATTACACTCGAAATTTCAATTCTTGTAATTTCAATAAGGATTTCAATTTTGACTGAATTTGACTTTTATTGACTATTTGACATATACAGTCCATTTCATATCGTCAAATCTTGTAACTCACTGTACATCTTACAACTTAAATCATGTCGTGCGAAGCAATGGCAATTGGATTCGTTGCTAAGCCTCCAGTTTTATTCAGAAATGAATACTCTCAATGGAAATACAGAGTTCAGATGTTTATAAACATACAGCCTAACGGCAAGAATATTTTGTTTTCCATATCCCAGAAGGACCCATTGAGATTTATGAAACCATTGAAGGGGATCACACTTCCAATTCACCAATACCAGATAAAGTTCAACTCAAAGATATCTCAGCTTACTCATTGATAATTCAATAACAGCAACATAATAATGCAATTCAGCAATTAACAACACAAACAACTGAATGATTGATATTGAGATAAGAATATTACATTCGAATCTTGAATATCTTTCTTTGAAAGATACATTCACCATCAGCTCATGCATCCATATCCGTATTCTATATTCTGTACAAACTGTAACATCCTCAGATTTTAATTATTGTAATTGAGGTTTAATCAGTTAAATTGTTAAATTTTGTAAGTTAAGTTGAATTATGAAAATTGGTACGAAATTTGGATTGATTATAAAGTTGATTGCATTATATGGAAATTTAGAGTTTTTAAATTGTTAAGTGAAAATAATTATTAAGGATAATAAATAAAAGATAGAATTCTTTTATTTTATAAAATCAGTATTTAATAGAACCGGATAAGTGGAGGGGTGAAATTTGCCAAGAGTTGAAAGAAGGGAATTAAAAGGGTGGGAAATCTTTTAAGTCTTTCATTTTCACCAAGCTCACTCTCTCACTAAAAGCTCTCATCTCTCTCGGCTCTCTCTCTCTAAAATATTGAAGATCATCAAAAGTTAGTATTTGAAGCTGAAAATTGGAATCAAGATTGCTAGGAAGGAACTATATTATCTACAAGCAACGATTTAAGGTTAAAATCCTTTAAATTTCGGATTATTGAGCATTTTGGTTCGGTTTTGATAAAATCCAAAATTTTATATTTCAAGTCATGAATGTTAATGCATGTATGATTTTGTTATGGATATGTTTAAATCGAGTGTTTAGGATGATATGTATCAAATTTCAGCTTCTGATTCAACCTGAAAGTATGATTTTTAGAATTAAGAGTGTGTTTGTGTGTGTACGAAGGATGAACAAAAATGGTCAAATAGGACCTGAATTGGTATCTAAAAGTGTTAATGTTAGTGTTAAAAAGTGTTGAAAATAGATGTATTTTAGTTGGTATAAATTATTTCATGTATTGAATTAGTACCAAAAATGATGGGATTAAATCTGAAATTTGACAAAAACTGCACAAGTTCGAATGAGGTAGGTTCGAATTCGGATGGGTCCGGAATGCTGATATATAAAACAAAAAAATAATTTCTAAGTATTGAACTCCGGATAGTGTCCGAATTCGGTTGGGGACCGAATTCGGATATGGTTCGAACTTAACCTTTCGAATTTGTATGGTCCGAATTGGGACCTAATGGGGTCCGAACTTGTATAGGGTCCGAATTCGGGTGGGGTCCGAATTCGGACATGGATCCGAAATATTGGGTCAAATGATACAAAAACTTATAAAATTTGGTTTTATGAAATTAAAGAGTTATTGACACGATGTGTTGTTACAACTGACTTACAGGTCCCTTGTGGTGTTGTTTAACCCACAGTTGTACTTTGTGGATCCGGTTGAAAGCCCGAGGAGAAATAATATTGGTTAAAGTTTAATAACGCACCCACTGTGAGTACATATGATTTCGCATGTTTATATCTGCTTTATGTTAGCTATTTCCTGCTGAGACATGTTGCTTCATTATCGTTTGGAATTCTACTAACTGGCGTAGATTTAGATGCACATTCATACTTGTTGCATGTCCGTTCTTTTGTTGTGCATCTAACGATGGACCGGCGGGTCGCATCTGTTACTCTGATGTTACTGCGCTATATGACCCGGAGCTGATCCCTCCGAGGTTCTGGTAGGCAGTAAGTCATCCCCGATGTTATATCTGTCTCAGATGGTTGGGTTATATACCGAGCTTTGGGCTCGTAGGAGCGACGGCTCATGTGTGTCGTACTTTGTGTACGTGGAGAGTGCACGACGTGTGTCGTTGCTGTACTCTTGTGGGCTTCATAAGGATTTATAAAATGCGTAAATCTGTGTATTCACTAAGCATTCGCTTACCCCTCAGTTGTTGACTTTTTACAAGAAAGGGAAAATCTGCTGTCGGGTCTTCTAGTTAGGTCGTTTGTGAAGTATTGGAAGATATCTACTACTCAATCGGTAAATGTGCTATGGGACCAATGTTGTAATGTATTTGGGATGTTGTAATAAAGTTTGAGTATGTAGATTTAGACTTGAAACTGTAGCACCGTAGGGTGTTTGACAATGTTGTAATTTTAATTATGTACTTTTATGCTTCCGCACTGTAATTTAAGTATGCTGATCATTATGTAATTTATGTTTGACGTTTAATCCTGGGTGTTATGTAATTGTGGTTAAATGTGGCAAGGGTGTCACACAAACAAACAATACCACTTCTAGTATTTATATACAATAACAAGTATTGTATATTTACAAAACAACCGCTGAACTTTTACAACAAAATTGATTTCAACTCTATTAATATATGTTCCCAAAAATCTCCCCCTTAGAGATGAAAGCAAATTTGCAATTGAAGTTCAAATCAGGAACTTCAATCCTTTTCTCTTTTCTTCTCTTTGATCTCTGAACTTCTTTATCTCTTTCTGATCTTCATATATCTTTTTCTGTGATCTTCTCTTTTCTTTTGAGCAAACTCTCCCGGCCCCTTGAATCATGAATAGCTTTGTTTTTTATTTTCACCCTTGATCAATCATCAACAACTTATCAACTTTCATCTTTAAATCTTCTGCAGTTGTCACTATTGTCCATAATTGTCTTGAGTTGTTGATGCAATTGCCTTCAAACTACTTAGTAGTTGTCTCTGAACTATAGATTTTACTTCAAACTACTTAGTAGTTGTCTCTGAACTATAGCTTTTACTTCAAACTACTTAGCAGTTTTCTCTGAAGTATAGCTTTTCTCCCCCCTCATGACGATCATAAGAAATATAAACATCATGCAAAATCTTCAGAGATGTAAATGCAGTGAATTTACAGTAGCAGAAATAGAACAACAATTACAATGACAATTACATTTCAAAAATATTACAAAATTGTCACTTTCCCCCTCAAAATGATATTCTCTCCCCCTATTCTGAACAAATTTGTCACTCCCCCTCAAAATGATACTCTCTCTTTACAAAAGCAAACAAAGCTTTTCAACTTTAAGAGAAAAATGAAACACATTCATTTTTAAGAAACTGAGTCCGGGTCCACATAGGATTCCTGTTTGCACAATAGACATAATCTGTGTGACCTACTTTCAGCGCTGGCGTGATGTTAACATTCGTAGGATTTCCAAATAGTCATCGTGAAATCCTTTATCAGGAAAGAATCGCTCTTATTTGTTTCGGCTTAGTCACTTTGGACTAGCAGTTTATAGTCACTCAGACTGTCAGACTTCTTGTGTCCTAAAGGTGTATATTATCACTTCTAGACACAATGTGCATCAAAAGAAGTCGGAGACCGGAGCAAATGTCTTCATTGTTTCAATATCAATAATATCCAAATGATATATCGATAGAAATGTGCTAAATCTCCGTGATTATTGAAGCAAAAATCTTTTGAGAGATAACTGAGTGGTTAATGGGGTTAAGTGTCTCACTGGGTCCATGACGTCTTTTTCAATATCAAGTCACCTAGGGCTTGATAGATTATGTGGATTACCCAGCCGACACAGTATAGGTAGAATTATATTTTTCTTAAATCCTTTCTTAACTCTCAGTTCTCATCAATTTTCAACTAAGCTCCATCCGGCTCACTTTTCAGAAATGAATACAGTCAGTTTTATAACGAAAGCATGATCTGATGCACCACCATCTCCTGTCAATATACCCCTCTCATTTACATTTTACCTCTGCTCGACCCTGTTAGTATCCCGTGATAACTTACACTTCTCAACTAATAGACCTAAAGAACCCTCACCCACACAAACTATAGATGGTCTGCTCCTTGGGTAGGTCTTCTGGTTCTGGTTAGACCATATAAGCGATGTTTATGCCTATCACACAATTTGGTGCATAATCGGAGTCAGTAGAATTAATGTTCAGCATTTCAGCTCATGGGATATCACAAAAAGAATGATTAGGATTTTCAGCTCAGATGAATTAGGAGATGAAATTCAAAACGAATTTGGGGAATGATGATTTGGGAGATATCATAATGAAATGTAAAATCTGATATATGATATGAAATGAATCATATTTTCATGAAAGAATTAGCTCATGGGAGATCATGGGAGAATTTAGTATGAATGAATCGGAAAAATTAAAACAAAGAGAATCTTAGAAAGTAATGAGATTCTGAAAAATTAAAGAGATTAGATCAATTAATCGAGATCAATTAATTTCAATGATATGTTCAGAGAATCAGAAAAAAATTTCTTTTCAGCTCAAAAAAACATTTTATGTGTGCACAAAATATTTTCGTGAAAAATACACACAGTTTTATGAAAAAGATGTCATCGTGAGAATGCGTCTGAAACTCCCACTAGAAATAAGCACACAAAGTCAGTCAACTAAAAAAAATCAGGAGCAAAAAAAAATTGTAAAATAGAACTTCCTCTTTGTCAATTCAGCTTCAGAGTTGAATTCGGGGTAGGAATTTCAGAAAAACTTTCTTTCAGACTCGGGTTCTAATCTAAAGTGATTAGAAGCCTTTGTTGCGGAAGCTCGGGTTTCAGTCTGAAATAACTGAAAACCATTTGCATTGAAGAGCGGGTTCTAGTCTTAGGTAACTAGAAGCCACTTGAAGTGAAGTCCGGGTTCTATTCTGTTGTGAGTAGAAGCCTGATGAATTGAAGAACCGGGTCCTGAACTGAAATAAACAGGAGCCATTTGAAATGAAGCCCGGGTTCTAGTCTGAATTGACTAAAAACTAATAATCTGCAAAATTTAAATGTCTTTGGTATCTAAACAGATTTGGATCCAGACTTGTTAGCGCTCTTGGGTACCCATCTCAAAACGGGTTTTGCTACCCACTGGTACTCTGGTTTAGGTACCCATTGCAGATTATAATTCTTTGCTTCTCTCTCAAATTCAGAAAGCAAGTTCCTTTTAGTATGATGAAATTAAATATCTGAATTACGAAAGAAACTTGAATTTGATTGATCAGAATTTTGCAAACTCTTCTTTCAGAAAATCTGTCAAGTTCTAGCCTGTTTATGATAATACTTGGTGTTTTCTGTGAAGATGTCTTCTGATAAGAATAACCAGTATTTTCAGAAACTTTTGAATCTTTTAATTTCAAAGATTCACCTAAACCTTGACCGGAAGATTTTCAATTATTTTATCTTTGCCTTTGTGTATCTTTAAAAGATACTTAAGTTTAAGATCTGAAGGTGAATCTACATTACGAGTTTTAGTTAGATTCTTATCATTTTCTGAAAATAAATCAGAATGATCAAATTTATGTTTCAAACAATCATTAGAATTATTAACTTCTATTTCATTTGAAAAAGGAGAAACATGAAATTGTTTAGAAAGATGAAGTATTTGATCTTCTAATCCTTGATGATGACCATATATGAAATTCTATCATTATCAAAAGATTGATAATCAGTTTTGAAAGATTGTTCTATAATTAAGAACATCTTTCTTTCATCTTCAAACAATTTAGATTCCATCAATTATACATATTTATTGACGGAGCGGAGAGAGAAAACTCTGCTCACGTTACACGATCACAATCATTTAAAATTAGAATTTTTTGATTTTGTGCTAACATGACAGATCACAACACTTGAAATTCCTACATATTTGAGATGACATGACATAACAACTAACCTATAAAAAGGAAAATGAAATTTTTGCTTAAATCTCTATCATATGGTTACTCAAATAAAAAAACATAATAAAACTTTCCAACATATAGTTGTAATTCAAATTTTAAATTGTATATTATCCATATATACCAAATATTACATAATTACTACCAATAAACCTGTCATATGCATTTTTACAATTTTTTTTGTAAATTCAAATTTCATTAATTAATTGTCTAAATCATTTAAATATTTTGAAAACGTAAAAAATACATAATGTATTTTACTATACTTCAATTTATTTGTAAATTCAAATTTGCATTAATTAAATCATTTAATTATTATATGTTATTAAAAAATAGAATACATGTTAGTATGTTTGTAATACTCGGTAATTTATGAACATTTATTGATCAACAAATGATTATTTATAAATTTTTAGTTTTATTATGAATTAAAACTTTTTTTTATAAGTTTTGGAATTTATTAAAAAATGTAAAAGAAGCCCTTCTGGATGCTGATTGGATTGTGGCGATGCAAGAAGAACTCAACCAGTTCGAACGGTTAAAGGTCTGGAGACTTGTTGAGCGCCCAAAAGACAAATCCATAATAGGCACGAATGGATCTTCAAGAACAAGAAAGATGAACATGGTGTCATTATTAGGAATAAAGCTCGTCTCGTGGCCAAAGGATACAGCCAACAAGAAGGGATTGATTATGATGAAACATTTGCACCAGTTGCACGAATTGAAGCTATAAGGATGTTTTTAGCTTTTGCCGCTCATAAAAATTTTACAGTATATCAAATGGATGTCAAAACTGTGTTTTTAAACGGGGAGCTAACAGATGAAGTATATACATATCAGCCCGAAGGGTTTACTGATCCTTCGAAACCTGATCATGTATATATTTTGGATAAGTCACTGTATGGCCTTAAACAAGCACCTCGTGCTTGGTATGATGCACTTTCAACATATCTGTTGAAATGTGGATTTATAAAAGGTGCAGTTGACACAACCCTGTTTATAAAACGTCAGGGGTCAGATATCATAGTTATACAGATATATGTAGATGATATAATATTTGGGTCTACAAATCCAGAATTTTGTAAGAAATTCGCATTTTTAATGTCCCAGAAATTCGAAATGAGCATGATGGGGGAAATAAATTTTTTCTTAGGATTACAAGTAAAACAATTAACTGATGGTATTTTTATCAATCAGTCAAAATACATACAAGACATGTTAAAGAAATTTAACATGGTCAATAGTACTCCTATGAAAACTCCCATGGCTCCGGATTCAAAATCAAAACTCGATGCGGACATCTCAGGGAAACCTGTAGATGTGACTCATTATCGAGGTATAATTGGGTCATTAATGTACTTAACAGCCAGTAGACCAGATATTATGTTTGCTACATGTGTCTGTGCTAGATATCAGGCAAATCCAAAAGAATCACACTTAACAGCTGCAAAACGAATTTTAAGATATCTCAAAGGAACTCCAAATCTTGGTTTGTGGTATCCTAGAGAGTCTTCATTTAATCTGACTGCTTTTTCTGACGCTGATCACGCAGGTGATAAGATGGACAGAAAGAGTACGTCAGGAGCAGTACAATTCTTAGGTGACAAACCCGTATGTTGGTCATCCAAGAAACAACATTGTGTTTCATTGTCTACAGCTGAGGCAGAGTACGTTGCTGTATCTTCCTGCTGTTCTCAGGTGTTGTGGATGAAAAGCCAACTACGTGATTACGGGTTTACACCAAAGAAAATTCCAATATATTGTGATTCTCAGAGCGCAATAGCAATTGCATCAAATCCGGTGCAACATTCAAAAACGAAACACATCGACATTCGATATCATTTCATAAAAGATCATGTAGAAAATGGAAATATAGAATTATATTTTGTACCTACTGAATATCAACTAGCTGATTTGTTTACCAAAGCGTTAGATGAAAAGCGGTTTAATTTTTTGGTATACAAATTAGGTATGTTGAATCATTAAGATTTAATAATTCAGTAGTTTCAAAATAATAATTTTAAAATTTTCAATTTTAAGTGATTTTTATCTGATGTTAAATTCATGAATCATAAAAAGTTTATATTCTTTAGAATTTTACAAGATCTGGACTGTCATGTGCAGGGGGAGCAGAAAAGAAATTTATCTGATTTTGAATAAATCTGATAAAACTTATCTGTTATTTTGTAGGGGGAGCAGAGCTGAGCAATTGAATAATAAGTTGAGGGGGAGCAACTTTCAGAAATTCAAGGGGGAGCAAATGCATTTTGTTAATGCTTTTAATTTTTTTTGTGTGTGTTTTTTCATTTATTTGTGATGTTTATGTGAAATTTTTTTTCAAGTATGAATTTTTTTTTAGTCCATTTTAAATTTTTTTATTTTTGTGTGCTGTTAAATTTTTTTTTTTTTAAATTCAAATTTTGTTGAAAAATGGGTATGTGGGCTAAGTTGGTTTAGCTAATGGGCCGAATTTTCAAAATTTGAAAATTTAATGTGTGGGCCGGGTAAAATTTGAATATAAATATGAATTTGCAAATTCACAATTACTTTTTCCGGAAAATTCAAACTTCATCTTCTCCACAAAGCTTCCTTCACTTCAAAGAAAGCTCACAAACCCACAACCGACAGTTTTATATTTCATAAAAATTGTGAGTAAAAGTTTGTTTTTCTTTATTATTTCAGTTTGTATGTACATATTTTCAGTGTATTTGTTTGAATGTGAGTATCTGTTCTTATTTCTGTGTTTTGTGTTCTTGACCGTTAATGGCAAATAATTTGATTGGTCCATGAAACTGAAATTAATTGTGTGATGATGTTCGTGTGGGTATTATGACTATGAATCTGAAATTTCCAAAGTCATTTGTACCTCACAAAAACAGAATCATTGATTTTTTAATGGAACAGTTTCGACTTTTTTTGAATAAACTGAAATTTGAATTTTTAACAACTTTAAAGTTGTTTTTGTTCAAAGTTCAGTAAAACAAATGTGTTTAAAACACATTTTCGAGGGGGGTACAAGTTTTAAAACACTGAAAAACATCTCTGAACTCAAATTCATAAAATCAGTGTGTTTTAGACTTGTAGGAAAATAAACAGACATTTCTCGAATAAAGAGTCATTCGAGTTGCATTACAGTGTTATTCGAGTTGCATTACGGTGTTATTCGAGTTGCATTATAGTGTCATTCGAGTTGCATGGAAGATTCATTCGAGTTGACTTAAGAGTCATTCGAGTTGCATTAGTGTGTTATTCGAGTTTCATCATGACTAATTCGAGTTGGTTCATATAGACTTAAGAGGTATTCGAGTTTATGACATATTACATTCGAGAAACATTTATGTTTCATTCGAGTTGACAAGGATGTATAACACTTAGAAAATTTTCAGATCATAAGTACTTGAAGATTTATTCGAGTTTTATATATATATTATTCGAGTTGGTTGAAGACTTATTCGAGTTTTATATATATATTATTCGAGTTGGTTGAAGACTTATTCGAGTTTTATATATATATTATTCGAGTTGGTTAAAGACTTATTCGAGTTTTATATATATATTATACGAGGTGGTTATAGGCTTATTCGAGTTGGATCATGAGTTACTCGACATTTTTCAAGACTAATTCGAGAAACTTGTAGTTTCATTCGAGTTACATCAGAAAATTTTTCTAAGTGTAGAATTGTAAAGTTTTAAGAAAAATGTCACATTTTTTTTAAGAAATTGTTATAAATTTGGGTTTTTCTAACATTGGTCTCTAAACGATTGACTCTGGAGTCCTTTCAATAATTTTCAATTATTCTCAGGAATCCTGATGCTTTAAATAGAAAATCACAAATTTTTACAATTTCTATTAAAATGTTACAATTTTTCTACATTTTTGACAGATGTCATTTGAGTACATGATATGACTAACATGATGTTATTTTTGGTTACAGGTGTTCAAATGCCATCCCCAGTACAATCCCAAAATTCAAATTCCTCTGATTCCCATTCATCGTCAAATCATACCCTTGTATCTACTCCAGTCAGATCTACCTCAGTGGCCCGTTCATCACAAACACATATTATCCCAGATAATCAACTTGTAAAACCAAAACATTGCCTTCCTTTCCGTGACAATAACCATCGTTTAGATACCAAAGTTATTAAAGTAAGCCATCCAATAACTGTAGACATTCTGAAAGGTCATCCACTCGGTTATCTGCTTCAGTAAAAACCGTATATTCCACAAGTATATTTACAACAATTTTGGCACACGGTCAAATTTGTTCCTGCGGACGGAAATCATCATTTTAAAGTGACAATTGATCAGTTCAAGACGAAAATCACTCTGGCAAGACTACGTCACAATCTTTTTCTTCCGAGACGAATAGACACTGTGAACTTCCCAGAGTTAGCAGATTTTGAAGATTTTGTTTCAGATGAAGAGCTCGTTCATGATTTAATTTGCCTAGGCTACTCAAAGCCACTTCCGAAGAGCTCAAAGTTTCACAGAAATGGTTTAAATGGCGAATGGTACACACTTTTTGGTATCATAAATCGGTGCATGACTTCAAAACATACTGGGATTGACAGATGCAGCATTCATTGCTTGAGGATATTTCATGGGATAGCGTTCAACAAACATTATGACTTTGCTCAGTGCATATGGGAAGATCTAAAGGAGATAGTACTGGCTAAAACTACAAATAGAGCAAGGAAGTTTGTTCCACTTCAGCGGTTTATCCAGATTCTTATCCGAGGGATCTTAAGGGCCAATGAAAATATTCCAAAGAGAGCCAATTCTCAGAGATGCCCAGACTATGTCATGATGAGTTTGCATGAAGTGCCGGACTCCCCAAATGCCAACATAATGCCAATTCCAGAGTCGTTGCTCAAGTATGCTGATCAAGAAAGTGAACATGTGAAATTATATAGAATAGATCATGATCCGATAGAGACCCAGGAACCGGGATCTCTTAGCCCAGGAGCTTTAAGGATAGAGGAACCTCAGCAAGGGGCTGAAGTTCAGGTTGCCCGTTCTGAGAGTGAGGGAGAAGGCAGTGTGAGGGGTGGTGAGGAAGAACCAGAAAAATCAGATTCTGAGAGGACATTATCTGATATTCAAGAAGAAGAGGAGAAGGGGATGATGATGATGATGATGATGATGGTGATGGAGGTGATCATCATGAGGGAGGGGGAATGATGATTGATATTGTACAAATAGCTGAAGAGAGTGTGAGGGATACCCTAAGCCTAGAAAGCCGGGAATTAACCGCATCCACTGTTAGCTCTCCTATGGGAGTTAGCATTGAACAAGTCAGTATCCCACTGACGATTGCACACCCAACTATCCACTCAGTCTCCTCTCAACAGGAGACTGTTTCACTTGAACACAGCGATGAAACACATAATCTATCCGAAAGTCATTTGGACTTGATGGATATTGAAACAAGTGCACAATTGCCCGTGTGTACGACTTCGTTTGAATCACTGAGTCTAGCTCATATACCGTCTAGGACACTTGAGTCCACTTCATTTGTTGAAGTGAGTGTGGTTGAACTTAGTGTTCCCACCCGAACACCCTTAGTAACGGAAGCATTTGTTGCTCCGTCACTTGAAGAGGGTGGAAGTCCATTCAGAGAAACGCCAATACCAACTCTGAGCACTGGCCACACAGAAGTTCTTTATACAAGTTCGACTGTTGTGTCAACTGGAAGTCTAAGTGACCCAGTGGTGAATTTATCCCCGTTTGTGACTGAGTCAACATTGACAGAAGCCTTGAATGAAGTTGTTTCTGGAGTAAACACGCATGTATCTAATCAACTGGCTGAGGTAATGGCTCAAATGACTAACATTCAGAAGTTCTTGAAGGGAAAGGATGTTGCGGAGGAGTCTGTTAAGCAAAATGAGTCAAAACAAGCTATAGAAGAGTTGAAGGAAGAATTGAAAGATTTTGTTTTTGAGCAGTTTGATGAAATGCGAGAACGTATGATCAGTCTGGAAAATACAGTGGTAACGGCGTTGGGTAATCTTTCGGAAAGAGTAGCTGCAGTGGAAGATACCTGCAAGGCTCAAGCTTCCTCATCAAAGAGGAAACATGATGAGCATGACGAAGACTCCGATGATGCTCCTCATGAGGGGGAGAAGAGGAGAAAGCTTGATGAACCGACGCCTGGAGTTTTAATGATAACGTATCCGGAAAAGGAGCCGGAAGCTCAGGAGAAACAAGCTGGGGGATCTAAAGAATCTGCTGGTGAACAGAGAGAACTGGGATTGATTCTTTATGAAGATGTTCCAGTTCCTTTGAACACTCAGTCCGATATTTATCAGTTTATTGAGTATATTGATTCAGAGGAAGACGTTCAAGAGAAAGATAAAGAGCTAAGTATTCAAGAGACAGGAGAAGAAAGAGAGGAGTATATTGAAGTGTCTGAAGATGATGACATAATCACTTTGACGGATGTAGATTATAGAGCTGAAAGAATCGAAGAGGAGGAAGTGTTAGTCGAGGAAATTATGAAAGAGGTTGAATCAACGCCAACGGTTGAAAAGCCTGAGGTGGTTGTACAAATTAAAGAAGAATTTGAAGAGTTTCCTGTTGAGAGCAGTATGGCTCAAGAAACAGTAGTTTTGAATGAAGTGGAGGTGATGGATAGATTTTTCAATGAATTTGTACTTGCTAATGAATCAAAGAAACAACACAGACTAAGATTTCAAGCTCAACAAGTGGTGCTGAGGGAGATTCAAGATATGTTAACTCTGTTGAATAAGGATGAAATAAGCAAGAAGAAGGTGAAAAAGCTTGAACTGCCAGAGAACAGGTCTGCGGAGTTTATCAGAAAAAGAAACAAGATGCCGTACATTGAAGATATTCTGGAGAAACGGATCTTTTGCAAAAAGAAAGCTCCATGCTCTTTTCACAAGTTATTCCGAGTTCTAGAGCCGAATATGCCCAATCTGGTTAACTATGCCAGTTTCCTGAGAAATAAGACACAAGAGGTTGAGAAGGTTAAGAGCGAATTCAGGATAGTGGATCTGGTGTTCATTGATAAAGAAAGATTTGTCAAGATATTTTATCCGAAGTTTACAGTCACTAGGTCAGATGGAAATACGTATGTGTTCACGGAAGCTGACATGTTCAACATGCACTTGGTCGATATTGAAGATCTTTTTGACGAACTGTGCAGAAATAAAAGGAATGAACATTATAGATTTGCGCTAAAGACACTGTTTCACTTTATGCATACCAAATTGGTATTAATGTCAGTGCAAGATCTACAGATTGGGGTTGAAAGAGGCATGAGGAAGATTAACATGACTGCACCACACAGATATATTAAATTTGCTGGTGAGCTGAAAGAGTTTCAAGTGATCATGGTGAAGCATCCAGCAGTCATGTATAAAGATAGGAATAAAAAGTTGAGAGCAATGAGGAGTGTGGAGCTAAATAAGTTTTCTGATGGTACGTTGATTAAAGTTTTGAATGGTTTGAAAGGTAAGCTTGCTGCTGATCAGAAAAGGAAGACAAAGAAAGGAGCCTTATCTGTTAACGATCGAAGACTCATGGTTGAGTTTATTTCTAAAATTGAATGGAGGCTTTCGGATCGGAAAAGTATCAGAAGGTTTGAACAGAAGTTGGGCTTATCGATTTGAAGACTTTGCTATTTTCATCAAATGGGGAGATTGTTAGAATATGTTTTTAATTGATGAAAATCAAAGTCTAGGGACTGTTTATGTATTTTCTTAATAGTTTGTAAATAGGTATAAATAGCCTTTTTGACTTTCCAAAATAGAGAGATCTGTCAGAGATTTCATTTTGTACGCATTCAAGCAGCACTGTATACGCAGATTCTGACAATCTTTTTGTAATCAACAAATCATCAATCGAATCATTTGGTTAGTGTTGATTAATTTCATTGTTCTTAGTATTTGCATATTGTTGATTGAATTTGTAGAAACTACATTTCACAAAATAATAATAAACAAGATAAACGGTTTGATTGAAATTGAAAAAAATAAGAAAAATTGTAATTTTAAAATTCGAGTTCATATCTTTAAGAGTGTTAGTTTTAAAATAAGTAATGCACCAAATTCTATTACAAATGGTTATGATACAACAAAAAAAATAATAAGCAAGTTTATTCATGCTAAACTTCTAGGAATTTCAGGTGCTACAAACGAACTCGATTTTCAATGTATGATTCAGTATAAGTTCAATATAAATGTTACTTTTAAAATAAATGTTGAGTCAATTGAAATTTTTCTAATTAAATTAACATTAACTTTAACGGTATTTCGTTCAAAAATTAATATTCTAAAATAATTTGTTTTGCACTATATTATAATAATTTTAATACACGGCTCAATAACTAAACACATGCGTTATGTTAATACAATATAAATTAATAAAACAATTTTTTTTTTTGGATAATTTTAAATGAGTTAGCAAAATGTGTTATGGATATCCAAAACAATATATATATATATATATATATATATATATATATATATATATATATATATATATATATAATTTCAAAGTCAATAGAAATATTTATAGTTTGACAACTTTGAGTTAAAAAAATACACATATACAATGTTTAGCATAGATTTAAGGGTTAATATTGAAAAAAACCAACATTTTTCAGTTTTATGATTAAATATTTTTAAGTAATTAAACTATTTTTTTATTGAATATGTATATTTAACCTGTTAACAAACAAGTAACCTTAATTTTTTGTCATCTACCTAATATCGGAATAAACCCAATATATTATTCCATTTTAATGATTGAATTCTCCAAGTTTTTGTTTTATCGGTTCTGTTTTAGTTACTAATTTATTTGCGCATAATAAATATATAATTTTATATAAGATAAACATAGAATTGTAATTTAATAACATGTATCTATCCTTGGCAATTATTGTTAGTTTGCTTTTATACAAAAAAGTTTTTTTGTCGTTGTTATGATTATGTACGTGATATCATTAATTTTATGAATTATATGTATGTCAATGTAAAAATATAGTTGTATGTATGTCAATGTAAAAAATTGTAGTTGTATGTATGTCAATGTAAAAAAGTTTTAATTTGAAGTATAGTATTCTAAAAAATTGTTTAAGCCTAGCAACGTACGAGTATTACGCTAGTTTTCATTGTGCGTACGTATTAATTAACGAACACTTCAATTTTACATAAATATTTTTAGAAAATTCCAAAATGTGTAAATTCGTCTAAATTAATTCATAAGTATTCAAATTTATTACGAACTAACATATGCATACTCCATTAAGATGTTCCATTAGAAGATATATAAAAAGCCAAATAAATATACACTAGTAGTGTTTGTTTGTCTGTCATATCATTGTCCAATTAACACACAAGTACAAAGGGATGTGTGTTAGGCTTTAATTTGGTCCATCATGCATTAATGCGAATTACAACGTGTAGTCATCGTTATTATGCCATATCTAGTGTGAGTTTGCCAAACTCTATAATGTTCGCAATAAATTAATCTCTTGTATTTGATACGATAAATATGTATTTTGATGAATTTTACCAAATCACAAGGAACGTTTGGTAGGAAGAAAGTGAAGAATAGAAATGAGATATATGTAGAAAGTCTAATAATTTATCTATTTATATTTATTCTCCTCTTGTTGATTTCATAGGTAACATGCAAGTACATGCTAAAACACAGTATTCTTCATTTCTCTAACAAATGGTAAGAGAAAAATGAATAACCTAAAATTTTGTCAAAGGGCCGATACCATTTATATGTTGTTGCATTTTAATGTTTCATACTCTAAAAAGCCATTCATTCTGCTTCTGCTTCATTTCCATTTTCTATGTTTATTCGTGGTAAACCTCTCTTAATGTCTAATTCGGACAAGGGTTGTGGAATGATGAAAGAAAATAAGTATTTGGGGTTGATATATATCCAATGTTATTAGGAATATCTATGGCATGTTGGCAAACGTCATCGAAAGATAACAGAAGGTGTGTGTATTTTCAACTTCGAAATGAATATTTGTTTCGTCTTGTTGAGTGTCGTGTGATGTTGGAGGTGTTGAGAGGGCAGTGATGAAGAACATAGTCGCAAAAAGGTCTCGTGATGCGCATAAGGTGTAAGTCATGGAAACGCATGTTTATATATATGTTGTGAACGTCAGTGGATGTTGGCCACTGTTTTGTACAATCGTGATTCTTAAGTTACTATGTTGTGTTGGGATTCATAGTGCATAGCGGACGTTAAATTATGAAAATCGTGTTGTTGTTGGTTTAAACGTTGTATGGGGTACACGTGAGAGTTTCAACTGTTACTTTACACTCATGTTTCACTACAAGAAATCTGACATTTTATGATGACAAAAGTCGTCGCTAAAAAGCAAAATATCATCGCATGTTGTCGCTAAATGCAAAATACACTACTACAAAAAGCATAATGGACCCCGGTCAAAAATGATAATAAACCCCGGTTGTAGCACCGGGGTTGATAAGGCGGGAGGTCTATTCCGAATGTAAAGGACCCCGGTCGTTCAACCGGGGTACATATATATTCGTATTTGTATCCGAAATTATTGATATCAAATTTGGATTATACCAATTATCCAAACATTGTGATAAAAAAAATAATAAATAAACGATATATAAAATGTTATGTACATTGATTAAATGTATTATTCCGATCCGATTAAAAATATTATAGAAATGGTCCTTAGAAATTATAAATTATATAAACAATATTTTAATATTTACTTTTAGTGTTGGTGCTTAAGGCCTTAATTATTAAAAATATAAAATCATGAAACATAATAAATAACTTTTTATTCTAACAAATTAGAGGAAAGGGTGTACCCATCTTTCAGAAATTCATCTTTTTGGTACACCTCAGTGTCACATCAGTTTTTCTCTCTTCACATTTCCCAACATTTCTAATTTGGAAATAATTACCTTTCTAAATCTTTTCAACTTTATTAATTTTTTAAAATAAATTCATTTTAATTAATAAAAAAATTAATGATAAAATACTTAATTTTATAAATATTTAAAACTATTACATAACTAAAATTAAAAACTACGCAATTAAAAATACGAAACAAAAATTACATACTAAATATACAAAACTGAAATTATGAACGTAAAATACGAAACTAAAATATTAATAAAACAACTAAAACTAAAATATTTAAAATACGAAACTGAAATTACAAATGAAACAACAATTACCAACATAAAATACGAAACTGTACGAACGAAACAACAATTATGAAACTAAAAATAAAAAAATACAAACATTTACGAAATTATAATAATTAAGAAACAACAATAAAAATAAAAAAATTATAAAAAAATTATATATATATATATATATATATATATATATATATATATATATATATATATGTGTGTGTGTGTGTGTGTGTGTGTGTGTGTGTGTGTGTGTGTGTGTGTGTGTGTGTATAGATTTAGGTTCAAAAGAGTCCCTTTAAAAATCCAGTGTACCAAGGGTACCTATCTAAAGCCACAAAATTAAATAAATCAATGGTTGTGATCAAAAAATGAAACTTCATGCGCGTACCCCTTTTTTTTAACTGGAAGGGTATTTTCGTAATTACAGCGATGATTCACATACATATAAAATGATCATTCACATTACTTAATTGATCATTCACATTACTTAATTATTCATTCACAAAACTTATTTGATCATTCACAAGAATTGTTTGACTATTTACAATTCTTTTACACTTATTTGATCATTCACAATAATTATTTGACTATTTACACTTTTTGTATATGTTAGGCACAAAACGCCTCAGTCAAACCTGCTGTACATCTGAGGGGGAGATTTTTAATCAAACCTGTTGATGCACTTGAAGGTTGAATTTAAGGCCTGTTATATGCCTTATTGAAACCTGAAAGTGATTTGCAATATCAGCCCAAAGTTGTTTACCATGTTGCATAAGTTGCAACAAAGGCAGTTTGTCCAAGCTGTTCTATCTGCTGAACAGGCTGGACATAAACTGTCTACGCTGCTCTGTTCTCTTGAGCAGCTTGGGCAGTTTACAAGTGTTCTGTTCTTTGTGAACAGGTTAAACACTTTATGGAATATGTTTCCAAGTCCTCATATATTGTTTTTGGCTACAAGATCAGTTTACAAGTCGAAGACAAAGTGGAAAACAGAACTGCACAGCCTGCCCACACTGTTCTGATTACATGAAGACAAACGGATATTTGAAAAGGGTGAAAGACCTTTTGTTATATCAAAGTGGCATTAGCAAAAGAAGAAAGATGCAAAGTTGACATTCCTCTTTTGGTTAAAGCCTTATGCAACAGTGACAGAAAGGAAAAGACAAAGATTCTGCCATGTGAACACAAAGATACTTTATCAGAATATGCAGAAAGCTGTTTTGTCCTTTTGGAAAGACTTTCCACTATCTCATCTGTCCAATGAAGAAGCTTCACTGAGATTCACCTTTTGAGTATAAAAGGAAGCTTCTGAGGATTATGAGATATCAAGAGTGTGAAATCAGAACGTGCATTGAAGTGTGTTATTCCATGCATGCAAATCTGCTTATATAAAAAAGTAGAGTGTGTCTAAGCTTTTCTTGTGTAAGCTGTCCATCTGAGTCTTGTAAAAACAGTGAGTGCATCTAAGTGAGCATAGTCATTGTGTCTAGTCTGAGTGTGTCTTAGATTAGCTGAACAACTGTTGTATCTGTCATCTCAGCTTGAACCTTTCCGCATTCAAGCTTGTTTGTAATTAACACTTGTTAATAATATACACAAACATTGAAAAAAAGATTGTTAAGTTTTAAATAGCTGTATTCACCCCCCCCCCCTCTACAGCTTAGAACTATACACTTGGGAAATGTTTTGGGACCTACAACTGGTATCAGAGCTGATAGAGTGTGTGTCATCTCTAGATCTCTTATTCTCCCAAATTTTCCATGGACAACAGTGCTGCAAATTCCTCATCCTACTATGACAATGGGTCAATGGCCAAACCCCCAAAGTTCAATCATCAGAACTTCTCTGGTTGGAAGTGCAGAATGATGCTCTACTTAGAGAATCTGGATGTACGACTACCAGAGATAGTAATGGAAGGTCCCTATGTGTCAACCTCTGTTACTACCATAACTCCTGCTGTTGAAGGAGCTTCCCCTGAAATCAGAACCTTTCAGAAGGCTAAAGCTCAATGGTCTAATGAAGACAAAAGACTGGTTGCTCTGGATGCAAAGGCCAGGAATAACCTGGTTATCTCTCTGCCTGATGATGTGTTCAAACAGGTTGAGAAGATGAAGACTGCAAAGGAGATGTGTGATACTTTGTGTACCGTCTATGATGGACCCACAATCACATTGGACAATAGGATTAACAATCTTGTTAGACAGTATGAACTCTTCTTTGCAAAACCAAAGGAGACACTCACAGAAACCTACACCAGGTTTACTGCTCTTGTTAATGATCTCAAAGCTGTTGGGATCACAAAGGACAGCCTGACCCTGGTGAACAAATTCTTGGACATCTTGCCTGAAGAATGGAACTATTTTTCTACCATCTTGAGAAATTCAGGTACCATCAAAGGTATGGATCTTGTAAACTTATATGGATCCTTACTAAATGATGAGCAGTCAAGGCAGCAGAAAAGAAATGTCTTGGAAATGTCCAAGAGAGGTGCTGCCTTAGTGGCCAACGTGAGACAACCTGTTGGGCAGGTGTGTGATGTGTTCACACAACCTGATCAACAGGCTGATGATGAAAGAGAGGAAATGTCTGATGAAGAAGATAGTGCAGATCTTGCTGAGCTTGATGATGAGCAGATGATAGCCATGCTTGTCAAAAGGTTCAAGAAGAAGAGGTTTGGAAGAAATATGCTGCAGGGGAACTCAAGTGCTGTTAAGAAGAAGGCATTTGATAAATCTAAAGCTGAGTGCTTCAAATGTGGCAAAACTGGCCATATAGCTGCTGACTGTGTGTCAAAAGCTGTTGGACAGTCTTCCAAACCATACAAGACTAACAGGGACGATGGCTATAGGGTTAAGTACCTTATGGCCATCGCTAAGCTGAAAAAGTTGGAAAACTCTGTGGCTTCCAACAAGCAAAAGGGACTGATGGCAGAGACATGTGACTGGGAGGAGTCTGATTCATCCTCAGATGAAGAAGACAACAATTGCCTGATGGCCAATACTGATGTCCCATCAACTAGAAGTTTCAAACAGGACTTGGCTGAAGCTGAAGCCTTCAGCAGCTTGGAGAACTAGAACCCTACAATGATGTACAAGGTACAAAGTTTTATGGCTTACAGTTCTGATGAAAAAATAAAAATGTTTGAGTATATGCTGGTTGATTTAAAAGTTGATGTTGAGAAGCATAATGTTTTACTATCTGAAATCTCTAAGCTTAAAACTGATCTTGAAATTAAATCTGGTAAACTGGACAATTTTCATAAGTTGGAAACTGAGCTTGATGAACTAAAACACATCAACTCCATTTTACTAGAAGAAAAGAGAGAAACAGATGTAAAACATGCAAAACTTCAAAAGATAGTTGACTCTTGGTGCCAATCTGCACAAAAAGTCAGCTATTACATAAGTCAGCAGATCCCTACACAAATCCAAGCCTATCTTGGAGGGGATCTTGACACAGCAGCTTCTATTGTTGAGATCAATAATCTGAAAGATGACTTATCCACTCTTGGTGAGCTTCCCAGTACTTTCATCCAGAAAGTTAATGGAAAGCTGGTCTCAACAAACAGGTTTGTCAGGCCTCAAAATACTGACAGCCTGTGTGAAAAAGGCCCAAAAGCTGATGATGGAATGCGTTCTCCATCAAATCAGCCTGTGATGCGAGTGTCGTTATCCCGTCAAAAATACCACTAAATACCTTAGAAGCTAGGGTAAGTAGGGATCGTATCCACAGAGAGCGAGAGGTTAATTACACGTATTTGAGCGACTAGCGTTGTAAAATAATTAATTTAAAGAGATTGATTTGGTTGTAAAAACGTGATTGCTTGATTTATGAAACTAATTACTTGCGAAATTTGTGAAAAGAAAACTTAAGAAAATTGTTTGATTGAATAAAGTGCGAAGATAACCATTCCCGGATTCCACACCTCGCTTTGTATTTAATTTATAAAAACGATATGAAGATTACATAGACATAATCTTTGTTATAATTATTATTTAAACCGTTACGTGATCTTGGGCATAGCGCGTGACACGTTTGATTACTCGTCTTAATTAAACAATTAACTCGGCACGAATAATAAAATGTCTACGAACTATCTTGCGAAACGCAACAACAAAATAATAATCATTCGTTTACAATCAAAATATAAATAATAAAAACCACGCAAACTTAAAGTAATCGTTCATAAAATAAAACTTAGCGATGTGCTTCCTCCGAGAATGATTATGATGAGACTAACCGGACATCGTTGATGCAACGTTCAAGAGTTGTGTATCCATCTTCGTAGCTCGACTCGTGTGCTCGTCGTACGTGTGTTCGCTCAAACAAGGTTCTTTTCCTTAGCCTCCTCCTCCAAAAAACGATCCTTTCTTCTAAGATATGACTTTGTATTTATAAGAAAAGCTGGAAAAACCCTAAAAACGCCCGTCTAATATTTTAATGGGCTGGCCGAAGCCGTAGGAGCAGGCCTGCGCCCCCCCCTGCGCCTGTCTGTAAAATCCGTATTTTTGTGAATTAATTTCTTCTGTTGAGCACGTGGTCTGGGCGCAGGGCTGCGCCCCTCTCTGCGCCTGGCTCTGAATTTTTGTCCTTTTTACGCCATTTTAAACCGGATTTTGTTTATCTGCACAAGCACAAAATTTATTCAATAGCGGCACATTCTATAACACTTTTGTACTAAAAACGACTCTTTTACGCTTAATAAACATGATAAATTATAACCCGATCAAACTTCCCCAACTTAATTCTTGATCGTCCCGAGCAAGCAACGGAAATCAGACTTTTAAAACATCGGGTTTATCAAGCGTACAAAACATAATTAACTTATTTAAACAAGCACCAGCCTTCATAGACGTGATAAAACTTGCAGACACGAACATAATTCAATTCAGATATATCGTGATGTTTCTCGGATAGTTGTTCAAAAATTCCTCACCACTATCATCCTTTTAGCTCAAGGTTACAGAATTGAATTCACGTGGGTCACTGGACCATCTTTTTCCTCGATGCATGACTTGAGCTACTAATTTTTCTTTTCTTTTTATTCTTTTCATGCAATGTCCATGTTTTTCCGTTCAAGTTTTACCATGACTTTCTAGATGATCCGTGTAGCAGGATTTGGGTCAGCCACTCCCAGACCAGTTGGCCTTAGGGGACTAGGCATGATGGTACCCTTCAGACTTAATCTCCTGAATCAACTAGGTCACACTTGAATTGAGGCTTTGTTCGTGTTCGCTTCCTCCCCCTTATTGCATGAATAATTAGCGGCTATTGAAATCCTTGCTAATTATCACTCGCTTCAACACAATGTATCCTACTTCAAACTCGGTTCACTTCCTTGATTTTAGACATCTATGACTCTTTGTGTTATATTTAAACTCATATAATTACGTCTTTTTGCTTGAAACCGACCTAACTAACATCATCATATTTAAGTTGCAAGCTCAACAATAAAAATTTATTGGGTTAATTGATCGGATCTTTTACGGCTCGGTCGTCACATAATCATCTTAAAAAGAAACACATTTATTCAATCAACAGAATGCATGCAAAACAAAAAACACAAACAATAATAAAGCATAAAAACAATAATTCATCCTACTTAAAGAGAGGAACGGAAGAACCTGACTACTGCGGTGGTGGTGGCGGTCCGAAAATACCAGCAAAGAACTCCCCGAAGGGGTTTCGGTCTTCTTGCATATGAGGTGCAGGTGGGTACGTGTTTGCAGGGTGCACCACGCTCTCTCCACGTGTCGTGGTGGGGACTCGACCACAGGCTGGGAAGTATTGAGGAGTTCGATCCTCAACGTTCAGCCTTTCGAAATTCTGCCACTGATAGTCCTCATATGGCTGATGTGGTAACCCAGCATTATAATTCATGTGATCTCTCACTGCGTCGGTGTACGCCCAGTGCTGCTGGTTGTAATAGGCATTCTGAAAGGATGATGCGCGCACACCGGTGTAGATTTCGTCAATTCGGCTAGTCTGGGTTTCCAACTCATGTTGGAACTCGTCCATTCTTCCAACCACGTCCTTTTGAAAGGTACCCAACCGTAAGTTCATCGCGTCGAACCGAGCAATAACCTGGGACATATCATTAGCTCCTCCTGCTGCATGTACTCTTTCGGCTTGATGTTGATGGTAAGCCTCTGCCTCTTCTATACCGTATAACTCTCGATGCGTTTTTCCCGTGTCTGAGTCAAAAATCTCGAATCCTTGGTCTGTTTGGCGCAGAGTAATGCTTTGTATCATCGCCGCTGTAATAACGGCGCCGGAGACTCCCCTCGGAACAGATATGGGGGAAATTGCTGCCTGAGCTCTCAGATACTCTGATAAGATCCATCCGTGAGGGATTATTTTCCTCTCCCTCGTGTCGTACATCGACCACAGGTCATTCATCACAATCCAAGCAAAAGAAAGGCTCGGCTCTCCTGTCATCAGTGCGTAAAGGATAGTTACCTCCTTGTGCCGAATTTTTGTCAGATCGCTATCTCTTGGCAGCACGTTGTTGGTAACAATCTTGTGTAGTACTTTTGCCATGGGGCTAAGGTCTCGCCTAGCATACGCCGTATATCCAGCCGCGGTATTATAATCAGTTTTTAGTATCTCTGCCAATTGCGTGGTCCATTCACCCTCCCAAGTTCTATCAGTGAATGCTAGCTGTGCGTCTGTTTTGTACTCATAGTTGAAATTCCGTGCCTCGTCTTCTCCAACACCAATGTCAACCCCAAAGACTTCTCGTAACGCTTGCGCGTTCATCGGGAATTCATGCCCATTAACGCGACCTATTAATGTGAAGTCTCCTCGGAATCGTCCTTCTTCGCGTCTTAGTGTGGACATCCACTCCACAACCTCATCGTGATAAATGTGCTCCCCTCCTAGATCCAATACTGCCTCCCATCCTAACCGGTCGAAACATCGCACTATCCCATAATTCTCGAATTCGTCCTTCTTAACTCTCTTTTCGACCAACACCTTGCCGGAGAATTTCTTTGTCATGAACAATTGTCGTCGAATATTTTCCGGATGCTGTGATAGATTAAAGTCCGGGTTCCATTCCACCCTCGGTTGGGTAGAGGAACTGGCGCCTTCCCCCACGCGTTGTCTAGTTCGGCGAGACATCTGCAATTACGACGACTTAAGTATATAAATATAATTATAAAATTCTTAATTCGTTCTATTTTCACAACAAAGCACCATAATTGATAAATTGTGCAATTATCATATCAAATGTAACATAAAGATGCATAATTAATTCATGTCAATTTAACCACTTTTTCACATCTTAATAATTTAAGCAAAATTGCACAAAATAACAACCAACTTTTCGGAAATTGACTAGCATGCCTTTTTCTTAATCGTGCTCATACTTTCACTTAATACTATATTCTACACTATGAAAACACTTAGAATTATCATGTATAAGTGGTCATGCAAAAAGTCAATCTAAAAGTCAAAATTCATCTTCAAACTCCATTAAAGCTTACTAGTTCAAGAATGGTGGAGCTTTTTGTACATTGTTCTTGATGAAGGATGAAAGAGAGGTTGAATCTAAAGTGGTGGTAGATGATTCCTAACTTAACTTCAAACTTCCCCAACTTGAGTTGCAAACTCAAGTTCCTTGCTACTTCTTGCGTAATGTCAATCTCTAGCTTGATTTTTAGTGATTTTTGTTGGAAAAATTGAGTTTTTTAGGTGAAAATATGTGGAGAAGATGAAGGAGCCATAAGGGGGGCGCAAAGGGTGCTCTTGTAGGGTTTTGCAAAAAAACTTTCTATTTAAAATGAAGAGGTTTCGGGCAGGCGCACCCCTAGGCGCAGGCCTGCGCCGGCGGCTGCGCTTGGGGGGCCTGTTCGGTTCAAAAAAATTTTCGTTTTTCAGTTGGTCGGGTGCATGCTTGGTTTGATAATTTACGTTCTTCCGATAAAAATATGGTTTACAAGCATTTATCCTACACTTTTTTAAACACATTTATGTGTTTCCCCTTCCCCAACTTTAAAGATTGTGTCGTCCCCGACACTACGGAGGCTAAAATCGTTCTATGAGCATAATAAAATGTAGGTAACAGAGATGTGCAAGTCAAAAGTTTACGAAGCATAGCATGCAATTGTTCCGAATTCTAAAAAGTCTAAGGTGCCAACACGAACACCATGCATATTTGTTATGGCCTAAGGCCATTTACACAACCAAGTAGCAATTGTTTCAAAGTTCAAGACCATAGTTTGTTAGAGAGAATTGCGCGAAGATATGGAATCAGTAGTCATCAGGAGATGTCAGATGAGAGGTGTTGGTTGAGACGGTGTGGGAACTACGGTGGCCGACTGCCCGCTCGAGCTCCTCTATCCTCGTTTGGAGGCTAGCGAGCCAACGGGAGTGAGCTCCCACCGTGATTCCGTGAACATTAACGTCATGTTTAAGCTTGTCAACCTCCGAAAGGACCGCAGTGTTTGCTGCCAGTAGTCCTTCCACCGCATTCTTGATAGCGGTCAGACGTTCTTCCAGGACCTCGTTCTCTGACAAGTGTGCGTTTGATGAACCTCCCTTCTCAAACTTTACCTCAGCTTTCACAAACTTTACTTCATCTTTCTCAAACTTAAACTCACCTATTCTCGCTTTACCTTTGTCTAGAGGTTGGTCATATCGATAAAAAGATCGGCTGGCAGGAATCATCGAGACAGTACCATGCGCGGGGTCCCTAATCAAGAAGGTGCCCGATACTTGTTCAAATTGTAGACCCGCCATAGTATGCCATGTAAACCAAACATCATTGGGTCCCAAAAGTCGTGGGCTCGCCCCTTCCGATATGACTCCCATGTTAATAAAGAGTTCAGTGAGCATGCGTCCATACGGTATTTCCATGTGTGGTTTGACAAGGGTTGCTTCCCAAATATTTTGCATCATGTAAGCGAGAGAGATGGCCGGTTTACCCGTGAGCAAAGCATGAATAAGTATGACCTCGCGGGTTCGAACGGCAGTGGTATTAGCAGATCTAGGTAGAATATTGAAAACAATGAGCTTCCACAAGACTTTGGCCCAAGGGCGAAGATCACCCCGATAGTACTTTGAATAGACCCTCGCTTGTTCGATCGTAAGATTGAAAACCTCAGTTAGCTTTTTAGCCCATCCCTCTGAATGTCTCAGCACCCCACTAGATAAGTCTTGTTCCGTCCAAAATTCCCGTGCGACCGGGATGTCCGTATCAAAATCAAAATAATCACATAATTCTTTCCTAGAGACTACAACCTCTTTCCCATTGATACGACCTCGTAATTCAAAATCATGTTCTACAGCCCCCTCTCTTCGGATCAGAGTTGTCATCCATTCATAGATTTCGGTTTCATGAACATACGGAGTTTCGATTTGCAACGCCCCTGACCACCCAATCCGATCGAAACTCTCGATAATTCCAAAGTGTTTAAAATCTGATTCCTTAAGAGTCTTTTCTATGAAAAAATGTGTCGGTGGTTCAAAAACCGGCGGCGAGGGTGGTGGTGAGGGATACTTGATATTTATCGGGATAGGGGTATGCACACGCATTCTCGAAGTGCGAGTGATACGTCGGCGAGAATTTCCTGTGAATTGTTGTGTCATCTATGCACATATAGCAAAGAGAAACGGAATTAAGCACAATTAAATGCACGTAATGGCACACAAGCATGTGAATCTCGGTGGAGTTCAAAGAACCCGGTGAGAAATACATAAATGTTAAGTGCAACATGTTCCGCAAAAGTGCAAGTGATGTTAATGCAATGACCGTTCTCCATGAATTTGGTGCATGTGCATGAGTGATGAATGTAACGTAGCATGGCAAGATTTGTCGTGACGTGCATGATTATGAACGACAAATGGAGCGATTAACAACACGAATCATGAAATTGTAATGGAGTGATATGTTCATCCTAATTTTAACATAGAATAATGCACATATCTGGAAATTATCTCTGGTCATGGAATTTCTAAACAAATCACAGTGGAAAATTCTTTGAAACCCTATATTTAGAAATTACCAATAAAACATGAAATGTACACATCTGAGAATATTTACGCACTTAAGGATATATGATGCATCTGAAACTAGTTTTATCTTCAAGATTGTGGAGTTTAGGGCAGAGACTTATTTCAAAATAACCTACTACTCCTTGCTTGCAAAAGAAGAATAATGGAAGGATATGCACTTACATTGAGGATTATGAGCAAGAAGATGAGTAATCTGGAGTAGATTTCACGTTTGTTGAAGCTTCGAGAGCAAAAAAGGAGCAAAAATTCGGAGTGTTTTTGAGAGAGAATGAATGGAATGAGGTGAAAAAGGGTTTAAAAATCGCTGAAATGCATCGAGGCGCAGACGCAGGCGCACCCCTGCGCTGGCCGGTGCGCTTGGGGCGCAGCGCGGGGCGCAGGCCTGCGCTGGCCAGTGCGCTGCACTGCTCCCAGGCGATTTTTGTGTGTGCTGTTTGTAGCGTTTGGTCCCCCAAAAAACTAACGAATTGTCGTACATCGTACAGAATTTTGTCCTCTATTTGTCCAAATTTTCGTCTTTCTTTGGCTCGGGATTTGCAGCTTCTTAATGGGTAAATTTTTCCCCAACTTAGTTGGTTGCGATAGGTACCACCAGAGTATAGGATGAACTATTATTTGACTAACTAATTTAAAAGAGCAACAAACTAAGGCATAATAAACTTTAATCTGCAGAAATTAAAACACACTTTCGTGGTGAAAACGATTGCACTTAGCACGTGCAACAAGCCTTTAAACCCCTCAGTAGCCTGAGTGGATGAGTTATAGTCTCGTGAGGGTTTCTATGGAACACACCCACAAAGTTCACTGGATCGCCTTCCAGAAAGCGCTAAGTTTAATGTCTTCAGCCAGACATTTTGGAGCTCTTTAGTATTTAAGTGATATCTTCCAAGACCATTGTCTCAGATGATATAATTTCATTGTCAGCCCATTGTACAAATAATTTTAATCTGTTTCCGTTTACTTTAAACGGTTCACCGCCTTTTTGATCTATTATTTCAACCGCACCGTAAGGGTAGACGTTAGTTACTGTGTATGGGCCTGTCCATTTACTTTTTACTTTTCCTGGGAAGAGCCGCAGGCGTGCGTTAAATAGCCAAACTTTGTCACCTTTATTAAACACCTTTCGTTTAATTATTCGATCGTGGAAAGCTTTTGTTTTTTCTTTATATATTTTAGAACTTTCATAAGCTTCCTTGCGAATTTCTTTTAATTCGTTCAGTTGGTGTTTCCGATTTATACCGGCAGCTGTGAAGTTAAGGTTTGCGTTTTTAATGGCCCATAAGGCTCGGTGCTCTAACTCAACCGGGAGATGACATAATTTCCCGTAAACTAGTTTATAGGGAGACATACCAATAGGGGTTTTATATGATGTACGATATGCCCAAAGTGCATCATCTAATCGTATTGACCAATCTTTCCTATCGGGTCGTACTGTTTTTTCTAATATTCGCTTAACCTCCCTGTTAGATACCTCTACTTGTCCACTAGTTTGTGGGTGATATGGGGTTGCTATCTTATGCGTTACTCCATAATGCTTAAGTAGTTTGCTAAAGTACATATTTTTGAAATGAGAACCCCCATCACTGATTATGGCTCTAGGAATTCCATGACGAGAAAATATATTACGTTTAACGAATTGGCAAACTACTTTGTGGTCATTAGTCCTTGTGGCTTCGGCTTCTACCCATTTAGAGACGTAATCAACTGCCACTAAGATGTATTCGAAACCATATGACTTAGGAAAGGGTCCCATAAAGTCTATGCCCCACACATCGAAAATCTCTACTATAAGGATTGGTGTCATAGGCATTTGGTCTCTTTTGGAAATACCTCCTATCTGTTGGCATAGTAGGCATGACTTAACAAACTCGTAGGAGTCCTTAAAGATGATCGGCCAAAAGAATCCACTTTGTAGGATTCGATGACCTGTCTTTTTAGCACTAAAATGGCCTCTGCATGCATACGAGTGACAGTGATTTAAAATATCTTAATGCTCATTTTCTGGAACACATCGCCGGATAATCTGATCTACTCCTATTTTGAATAAATCCGGCTCCTCCCAAATGTACTGTTTAGTTTGGGAGAAGAAATACTTTCGTTGATGTGAGTTCCAGTGGCTTGGGGTTTTCCCTGTGACAAAGTAGTTTACTAAGTTAGCAAACCAATACACTTTTGCGAGAACAGTAATTGTTCATCTGGGAAATTGTCCCGAATGGAGTCCAGCATATCAGTGGTGATTACTGGCAATCTCGAGAGATGATCTGCTACTACATTTTTTGAGCCCTTTTTGTCTCGGATTTCTAAATCGAATTCTTGTAGTAACAGTATCCAACGAATTAGCCGTGGCTTGGCATCTTTCTTAGCCAAGAGGTGTCGTAAGGCACTGTGATCGGAATACACAATTACCTTAGCTCCCCAGACGTAAGATCTGAACTTATCTAGCGCATACACTACTGCAAGCAATTCTTTTTCAGTTGTTGTGTAATTGATTTGAGCTTCAGAGAAGGTTTTACTTGCATAGTATATTACCACTGGATTTTTGTCCACTCTTTGACCAAGGACGGCACCTACCGCGTGATCACTTGCGTCACACATGATCTCAAAGGGCTGAGACCAATCAGGTGATTGCAGAATTGGTGCCTCCGTGAGCTTCATTTTTAATGTATTGAATGCCTCTATACAGTCTTTATCAAAATTGAACGATGCGTCTTTTAGGAGAAGGTTACATAGGGGTTTGGTTATGGCACTAAAGTCTTTTATGAACCTCCTATAAAAACCAGCATGTCCTAGAAAAGAACGAATCCCTTTAATTTTAGTCGGCGGTGGTAACGAGGAAATTATTTGTATTTTGGCTCGATCAACCTCCATTCCCCTTTCAGAAACTATGTGTCCTAAGACTACTCCCTCTTTAACCATAAAATGACTTTTTTCCCAGCTTAGTACCAAATTGGTTTCAGTACACCGCTTGAGAACTTTTTCTAAATGAGAGAGACACCCTTCGAATGACTTATCAAATATAGAAAAGTCGTCCATAAAGATTTCAAGAGAACCTCCAACCATGTCTGAAAATATGGCCATCATACATCGCTGAAATGTGGCCGGAGCGTTACATAATCCAAATGGCATTCTTCGGTAGGAGAATGTGCCATACGGACATGTAAATGTCGTCTTATCTTGGTCCTCTGGGTGTATCGGGATTTGGTTATATCCTGAATAGCCATCTAAGAAATAATAGAATTTCTGCCCTGCTAATTTCTCTACTATTTGATCAATGAATGGCAGGGGGAAATGATCTTTTGAAGTTGCGGCATTTAGCTTTCTGTAGTCGATACATACTCTCCACCCCGTTACAGGGCGAGTTGCAATCTTTTCTCCTTCAGGAGTATCGACAACAGTGATTCCAGATTTCTTTGGAACCGTCTGTGTGGGACTAACCCATTGGCTATCTGATATCGGATATATAATTCCAGCATCTAGCCATTTTAACACTTCCTTCTTCACTACCTCTCTAAGGTTAGGGTTTAGCCTTCTCTGAGCATCTCTGCTTGGCTTGGCTGTTGGATCAGTTATAATCCTATGCATACACAGCGTTGGGCTAATACCTTTGAGATCTGCTACGGTCCAACCTACCGCTTCCTTATATCTCGATAACACTTCTAACAAGGCCTTTTCTTGTGCAGCAGTAAGGTATGTGGCAATGATTACAGGCAATGTATTCTCAGGGCCAAGAAAAGCGTATTTGAGATGAGCTAGAAGTGGTTTCAACTCTACTTTGGGTGGTTGCTCTAAAGACGGTTTTGCTGATGGTGGAAGGTCAGTCGGAAGTTTTTCGATCTTATGTGTCCATGGTGGTTGAGTAGAATCCACTGCCTGAACACATTCAAATTCGAACTCCTTAGCTTCAAGCATATTTTCTAGCTTATGCTCATTGTAATACAGAAGTAGCTCCACTGGATCTTTACATGTTATTGTTGATAATTGTTGTTGAATTAAATCATCAACTAAGTCGATCATGTAGCACTCTGAATCCAATGGTGCATTAGGTACATTGTTAAAGACGTTAAGTCGGAGTTTGCGGTTTCCGAATGCTATGTCTAATGCACCTGCCTGCAATTGATTTGAGTGTTGATTGTGGCTAAGAAGGGACGTCCTAAAATGATTGCCGGTTGGCTTTCTTTGTACGCGCTATCTGAGTCCAACACTAAGAAATCTACTGGATAGTAAAAGTCTTCGACCTTAACGATTACATCAGATAACATCCCACGTGGTACTTTGGTAGACCTATCTGCTAATTGTAGGATGACATCTGTTGTCTGTAGGGTTCCGAGATCATGTTGGTCAAATAAATTACCAGGTAGAATATTAACACTCGCCCCTAAGTCTAGAAGTGCTTTTTTAATTTGAATATCGCCAATAGTTACCGGGATCAAGGGTGATCCTGGATCTTTTAGTTTAGGCGGCAGTGAGCTAGTGATAACTGCACTGACTTGTTCAGTGAGGTTAATTTGCTTTGGAAGAGTTATTTTAAATTTTCGCTTCTGAGTACAAAGGTCTTTTAAAAATTTAGCGTAAGAAGGGACTTGTTGTATAGCTTTGATTAAGGGAATGTTAATTTTAACCTGATTAAAAATATCCCATAACTCTTCGTTTTTAGGTCCTTTCTTACCATAAGGTAATGAAGCTGGATTTTCTAAGGCCGTTGGGTAGGGAGCACTTTCAGTATTGGAACTCCCTTCCCCAACTTTAGTCTCTACTGGTTTCTTGGCTTCTACTTCCTTAAAGGTTACTTTCTTAATTTTTGTTTCTGCCTTTGACTCTGATCTGGGTGGTTCTTCTTCATAAGCAATTTCTACCTCGTCGTGAGTTTCGCTCTCCTTAGGCATTTCTATTTTGTTATCTACTTCCTTTCCACTCCTAAGGGTAGTGACTTTATTAACTTCATTCACTTCGTTGACTTCATATTTCTTTTCTTTTCCATGGTGGTGCGATGGATTAACTGTGGTGTTGCTTGGAAGCTTCCCTTCTTCTCGTTTAGTTAAGGATTCTGCAATTTGTCCCATTTGCCTTCCGAGCATCTCCATAGTTTTCGCTTGAACCATGGTTTGTTGTTTCATGAATTCCATAAACTCGGAAAATTCTTTCGAATTCCCCGACACTTGTCGCAGATCATTTTCTTCTTTAGGGTCTTGGCGTTTATAGTACCGATCATCCTTCGTAGCTGAGGTCGATCCATATTGGAAATCTCGATTTTGTTGACGAGGTTGCTCATATCTTGGCTTCGGGGGAGCATCATTGTCTTGATTATCCCTCCAACTAAAGTTCGGGTGTTTTCTCCATCCCGGATTGTAGGTTTCCGAGTAGGGATTCTCCCGTTCTCTTCGTTGCCGGAAGCCAAAAGCTTCGTTCACATACTCTTCGTGCGTGAAGGTATGCGGGCAATTCTCGGTTAGATGAGAAGGGTCTCCACAAGTGACACAGCAGACCTGTGCCACTGTAGCCTTTCCCATTCCTTTCATCAACAGGTCCATCTTTTTGCTTAGTTCGGATATGTCAGATTTAACTTCCTTCTTCCATGCGTTGTCTATGCCCATAACTTGAACACCAACACTATTATCCGAACCCGCTTGGACTTTTAAACCTTTGCTTAACTGGGTTAATAATTCCCAAGCTTCGTCGTCTTCCTTGGCTAAAAAGGTTCCGCCTGAAGCAGCGGTGATCATATTCCTACTTTCTTGACTAACCCCATCGAAGAAAGTTTTAATTAGCATCCATTTAGGAATTTCATGGTGAGGGCATGTTCTTAGTAATTCATTCAACCTATTAAAAGCTTCATGAAATTGTTCTCCAATTTTCTGTTTAAATCCAGTAATTTCTTTACGTTTTTCTGTAGTTTTACTAATTGGGTAATATTCGGTTAGAAATTCTTTTTTCATTTCATCCCAGTTAGTTATACTATCAGTGGGAAGTGACACGAACCAATTTTTCGCTCGTTTCTTCAAGGAGAAAGGAAAGAGTCCGAGTTTTAGTGCGTCTACGGTCATTCCTCTAACGTGATTGGCCTTACATATGGCAGTGAATTCAGCTAAGTGCTCATACGGTTCTTCGCTTGGTGCTCCGCGAAAAACGGGTAATATGCTAAATAGCTGTGGCCTAATTTCAGACTCATTCTCGTTAATTGGGTAGAGAATGGGTGATGGATCAGGGATATCACCCGGCCTATAATGAGATTCAACTGTTCTACGGTCTCCCATCGGTCTTTGGTTTTGTTGGACGTTGACAAGAACGTTATCGACGTTCTCGTCTTCCGAATTAATTATTTCTTCTTCCACGTTTACTTTAGGAGCAGTATTTTTAGTTTCGTTCGTTTGAGTTGTGGCTCGCCTATTAGATCTAGCGGTTTTTTCGATTTCTGGATCAAACTTCAAGGGTGAAATTCTACCAGAATATCGTGTGTGCATAAACCTATGAGGGCTAGATGAAGAATTTGAACTAGAAACTTTCTTTTTGGTGAGAATTGATGCTTGCGCCACAATTCCCTTTTTCTTAATAACTAAGGCAATAATTAAAGATTAAAAACTAATTAAATAAAATAATAGCAAAATAAGGAAACATAAACTAATTTAGGTAAGCAATTAAAAGCAAATAAACAATTAAATTGAAATTAACTAAATTAACTAAGTTACCTAAATTACTCTAGAAAAAATAAAGTAACTAAACTAAGCTAATTACTAAAATACGTGATTTAAGCACAACCGCTCCCCGGCAACGGCGGCAAAATTTGATGCGAGTGTCGTTAACCCGTCAAAAATACCACTAAATACCTTAGAAGCTAGGGTAAGTAGAGATCGTATCCACAGAGAGCGAGAGGTTAATTAAACGTATTTGAGCGACTAGCGTTGTAAAATAATTAATTTAAAGAGATTGATTTGGTTGTAAAAAGGTGATTGCTTGATTTATAAAACTAATTACTTGCGAAATTTGTGAAAAGAAAATTTAAGAAAATTGTTTGATTGAATAAAGTGCGAAGATAACCATTCCCGGATTCCACACCTCGCTTTGTATTTAATTTATAAAAACGATATGAAGATTACATAGACATAATCTTTGTTATAATTATTATTTAAACCGTTACGTGATCTTGGGCATAGCGCGTGACACGTTTGATTACTCGTCTTAATTAAACAATTAACTCGGCACAAATAATAAAATGTCTACGAACTATCTTGCGAAACGCAACAACAAAATAATAATCATTCGTTTACAATCAAAATATAAATAATAAAAACCACGCAAACTTAAAGTAATCGTTCAAAAAATAAAACTTAGCGATGTGCTTCCTCCGAGAATGATTATGATGAGACTAGCCGGACATCGTTGATGCAACGTTCAAGAGTTGTGTATCCATCTTCGTAGCTCGACTCGTGTGCTCGTCATACGTGTGTTCGCTCAAACAGGGTTCTTTTCCTTAGCCTCCTCCTCCAAAAAACGATCCTTTCTTCTAAGATATGACTTTGTATTTATAGGAAAAGCTGGAAAAACCCTAAAAACGGCCGTCTAATATTTTAATGGGCTGGGCGCAGCCGTAGGCACAGGCCTGCGCCCCCCCCCCCCTGCGCCTGTCTGTAAAATCCGTATTTTTGTGACTTAATTTCTTCTGTTGAGCACGTGGTCTGGGCGCAGGGCTGCGCCCCTCTTTGCGCCTGGCTCTGAATTTTTGTCCTTTTTACGCCATTTTAAACCGGATTTTGTTTACCTGCACAAGCACAAAATTTATTCAATAGCGGCACATTCTATAACACTTTTGTACTAAAAACAACTCTTTTACGCTTAATAAACATGATAAATTATAACCCGATCAGCCTACTAAGTGCTCTGCTGATTCACACAAGCAAAGGAAAGGAAAACATGCCCAAGCTGCAGCTGTGGATACCAAACCTGTTGACAAAACAGGCTCTGGGTCCAAAGCTGATGGTAAGAAACATGTTAATCCTTTTGATGCTAAACATTTTGAAAATAAGTTTTCAAGAGGTAAGAAGCCTACTTTCAACAAGGGTAAGTCTCATGTTGAAAGCAAATCAGCTGTGGTTTCAAATAAGTTTTCAAATCATAGTGGAAAACTGGTTATAAATGAAAATAAGTCTTTCAAAACCAGAAACAGTGATTATGTTGATAGGCAGCATCAATCACATCTCAGTAAGGGCAAAGGCAAAGCCATTGCTCAGCCTGAGAAATCTGGGAATAAGTTTCCCGAACCTGTGGAAGGTCAAAAACCAATCAAGCTTCGTGTTCTTGACATCTGTCCTCCCAAAAGGAGGAAAGAAGAAAGAAGCAAAGCTGTTGCTATTGTGCCATCCACCCAAGCTGTTGATTCATCGAAAAATAGTAATAAGTTTGCTAAACCTGCTGATAAAATCAACCAAATTAACTCAAAATGTGTTTCTGAAAGCTCTTCTTCCAAAAAGGCTAAAAAGAGAAAATGGTATAAATGTGGGAAGAAGACATACATGGCCAAAGACTGTCCTGAAACTGAGGACATAAGGCCTGTTGACTCTGCTAGTTCCATCATTGCTAAAACAAGCACTGTTGGAAGTAACTTAGTCAATGAGAGTGGTATCCAAACTGATACCATTCAAATAGAAAATATTAATGTGGATATTACTAGCCCATCAACACATGTTGATGAAGTAGGAGAACTCATCTCTGTGATGAGTTCCCCTAATTGTAATTAATATTTTTCCTATGACATTCTGCAGGACATACAACCATCCCAGGTTTGGTACTTGGACAGTGGCTGCTCAGGGCACATGACAGGTTGCAAGGACCTGCTGAACGATCTAAGACCTAAAAAAGGGCCAAAAGTCACTTTTGGTGACAATGTACAGGGATCCATTGAGGGATATGGAACTCTTAAAGCTGGTGCTGCAGTGTTCAAAAGAGTAGCCTATGTGGTTGGGCTGAAACATAACCTTGTTAGCATAAGTAAACTGTGTGATGCTGGCTACAAGGTTAACTTTGATGAGCACCTGGGTTACATATTGGATCCCCAAGGCAAAGTTGTGCTGTGTAACGGAAGAAAGGTGTATATGCTGTGGACATGAAATCTGCTGATCCCACAACTGAAACCTACTTTCTCACAAGAACTAATGCAGACCTAAACTGGTTATGGCACAAAAGGCTGTCACACCTGAACTTCAAGAATATCAACAAACTCTGTGAGAAAGAGTTTGTAACAGGTTTGCCTTCTATGACCTTTGTTAAGGATAGACTCTGCACAGCTTGTGAGAAAGGCAAGCAGAGGAAATCATGTTTTAAATCCAAGCATAATTTCTCTATTGATACTCCTCTCTTCTTAATCCACATGGACTTGTTTGGACCAGTCAATGTCCCAAGTCTAGGAGGAAGAAGATACGCTCTAGTAATGGTTGATGAGTTCTCCAGGTTTACATGGGTAATCTTCTTGAAGAGCAAAGGAGAGGCCGCTAGAGAAATCATTGGATTTGTCAAAAAGACGGAAATGCTGAACTCTGCTCAAGTGAAGCAGCTTAGAAGTGATCATGGTACTGAGTTCAGAAACAGTATTCTTGAAGACTTCTGTGAAGAAAAATGGATCTAACAAAACTTTTCAGCAGTAAGAACTCCACTACAAAATGGAGTTGCTGAAAGGAGAAATAGAACCCTTATTGAAGCTGCTAGAACCATGCTGTGTGCATCTGGTTTACCTTTATCATTCTGGGCTGAAGCTGTCAACACTGCCTGCTTCACCCAAAACAGATCCTTAGTGGTGAAAAGGTTCAACAAGACTCCCTATGAGCTGCTTAAAGGGAGGAGGCCAAATATTAGCTACTTCCATGTGTTTGGATGTCCCTGCTTCATTCTGAATCAAAGGGACCAACTGGCAAAGTTTGAACCAAAACCTGATGAATGTGTGTTTGTTGGATACTCTGCTATCTCCAAAGCCTACAGAGTGTACAACAACAAAAGAAAGGTGATAGATGAATCTATCAATGTCACCTTTGAAGAGTCCAGGAATGCCTCCACCAAAGCTGTTCCTGAATCAGTTTCAGAAGAATTCAACTTTGATGATCTCATGCATTCAAACAGTGAAGAGGACTCAAAAGCTTCCACTACATCCAGAGTGGAACCTACAAACCATGATGGACATGATGATGATTATGTTGATACACCTTGTGTGAATAAGTGTAATGACTTAATTACAACCTCATGCCCTGAACCAATCAATGCTAATTTTCCTGGATCCTCTGCTGATGTGTTCAACAATGGAGAGTCATGCTTCACAAGTGAACAGGTTCGAGACATCAGTGTGTCTGAAAATCTTGAAAGCTGTTCAACAGGACCTGTTGAAGATACAAACAACTCAGGAGAATCCTCATTGAGAAATGATGCTAAGTGGATCAGGTATCACCCCAATGATCAAATAATTGGTGACATCAACAAAGGGGTACAAACGAGATGGGACAGCTTAGGGAACTTTTGTATGTTCTCTAGTTTTGTGTCTCTCATGGAGCCAAAGAAAGTGGATGAAGCACTTAAAGATGCCAACTGGATCACTACCATGCAAGAAGAACTCAATCAGTTTGAGAGAAACAAGGTATGGAAGTTGATCCCTGCACCTAAAGGTAAAACTATCATTGGCACCAAATGGGTTTACAGGAACAAGATGGATGAGCAAGGTCATGTCATTAGGAATAAGGCAAGACTTGTTGCTCAGGGCTATAGACAGGAGAAAGGAATCGACTATGATGAAACATGTGCTCCTGTGGCCAGGCTAGAGGCAATTCGTTTGTTTTTAGCCTACGCTGCTCATAAGAGCATGAAGGTATTTCAAATGGATGTGAAGAGTGCATTTCTAAATGGGAAGCTGCAAGAGGAAGTTTATGTCAAGCAGCCTCCAGGTTTTGAAAATGAACATCATCCAGGTTTTGTCTATAAGTTGGACAAAGCCCTCTATGGTCTAAAACAAGCCCCTAGAGCCTGGTATGACACTCTTACTGATTTCCTTATGAGCAATGGGTATTCCAGAGGTAAAGTGGAAACCACACTATTCATAAAGAAGGTGAAGTCTGATATTATACTTGTTCAAATCTATGTGGATGACATAATATTTGGTTCTACTAATGAACAATTGTGCAAGAATATTTCATTACTCATGAAATCCAAATATGAAATGAGTATGATGGGAGAACTTACTTTCTTTTTAGGATTACAGGTTAAACAAACCTTAACTGGAATTTTTATAAATCAAAGAAAGTATACTTTAGATCTATTGAAAAAATTTAAATTTGATCAAAGTTCTCCTATTAAAACCCCAATGGCAACCAATGTAAAATTGGATGCAGATGCCAGTGGCAAAGTTGTTTCAGTAACAGCTTACAGAGGGAGCTTGCTGTATTTAACTGCTAGTAGACCTGATATTATGTTTGCTACCTGTTTATGTGCTAGGTTCCAAGCTGATCGAAAAGAATCACATCTAGCTGCTGTGAAAAGAATCTTCAGATATCTTAAGGGTACACCAGGTTTGGGTCTTTGGTATCCCAAAGACTCAAGCCTGGAACTGACAGGTTATTCAGATTCTGACTTTGCAGGCTGCAGGTTAGATAGGAAAAGCACAACAGGTGGATGTCAACTCCTTGGTGGAAAGTTGATAAGTTGGTGTAGCAAGAAGCAGAACTCAGTTTCTACTTCTACTGCTGAAGTTGAGTACATTGCTGCTGGAAGCTGCTGTGGGCAGATTTTGTGGATGCAGCATCAGCTTGAAGACTATGGACTCGTATATAGGAAAACTCCTATTCTATGTGATAATACAAGTGCCATAGCTATCTCCAACAATCCAGTGTTTCACTCCAGAACAAAGCATATAGAAGTCAGACATCACTTCATCAGGGATCACATTCAGAAAGGTAATGTGGAGGTAAGTTTTATTTCCACAGATGAACAGCTTGCTGACATTTTCACTTAACCTCTTGATGAAAACAGATTTAACTATCTGGTAAGCAAGCTGGGCATGTTAAACAAAAGTGACTAAGTGTCAAAAATGTTCTAAGACATTATATGTCTCACCCTTCTCAAGTTTCACAAAACAGCTTAGACAGAACAGGCTATGCATGTTCGATACTTAGCGATTTTCTGCAAAACTTGAACATCTTGAGCGTATAACAGGTTTGACAATAACTGTCTATATGTCAAGCCTGATCTGATGATCAAACCTCCACCGTGCTCACTCTTTCAATCTGTCATACAAGACATTGTCTTGTAACCTGATCAGCTATTGACCACAACCTGTTGTTACATAGCTGAACAAGTTGAAGGCACAGCCTGAAGAGTGAACAACTTGTGATGACCCTGCTCATCACAGGTTTGACCATCAGCTTAGACCATCAGTTTTAATTACCTTTCTTCACAATTAAGTTACTTTATTTTTGTTTTTATTTAACTTAATTACTACGGATAATGTGGGTTTCATGTGTTAGTGATTAAAAAGGGCTCAAGTGGTCTGAAAAACGGTCTGACATGGACAACCATTCCATTTTCCGTTAACGACCTTTTCAAATCAACCGCCCAAATGTTTCTCTCTCATACCCCCTCACATTCAAATCCTATAAATACCCCTCTACTGTTTCATCTTCGTCTTCCTCACTACTTCCATAAACTTCTAAGAACCCTAAAAATCGACTAAGTGTCCTGTATTTCTGCTACTTTCACTACTTCCCAAATGGCTCAAAGAAACAACCCCTTTCGACCAGTGTTTGTGGGTGCTGATGTTCAGAAACATCCATCAGTCACCACAATGCTGACCTTGAAACCTACCAACTACCTTGCTAACCTAACCATCCCCAAAAACTATGTGGGGAAAGGCTACGAAGATATGGTGGAGTTTTTGAAAGTTCATCCGTTGAACTATGCCATGACTGCCACTCCTAGTGTCCTGTACCAGGAGATGGTGTATGAGTTTTGGTACACTTGTGCCTACAACCCAGACACCAAAGACATTAAGGGCACTATACTCAATGGGACTCAGACCATTGAGATCAACATTCGTCTGATCAGGGAAGCTCTTCGACTCCCTGTGGCTGAAACATATGATCAGCCACAGTCTAAAGATGAACAGATGAAGAATCTGCTAACTTCTGTGGTGTAGCGGAACCAAAAGTTGGAGCTACGTTGTTCAGAAAGAAATTGTCTCCTACTTACAGCTTTTTGTTTGCCTCAGTGGTTATGTGCTTCAGTAGTAAGGTTGGTTCCTTTGACCAACTCAGTCGTGATGAGATTCCTATAGTCCTACAATTGGTGGATGGGACTACTATCAACATGGCCAGATGGATTTTCATGAATCTGAGGAATCTGGTGCAGCAGGAGACACGTCCAGCTGCTGTTCGTTACCCCAGATTCTTGAGCCTCATTTTCAAGCACGTTTGTGGTGAGCATTTGTATAACTCTTAGCCTTTACTCCGTACTGCTGTTTTTCCTGTTATAGGAAATAGAGTTTTCTATACTCCGGTTCTCCCAAATGAGCTTCCTCTCTCTACTCCAATGAGGAGGCTGCTAGGATTGGTGGAAGGGCCTTTGATGTGAGGGTGGATCCTGAAGCTGCTCCCAGAAGAAAATCCAAAGCCAGGGCCAAACTTGTTAAAAGGACCCTCGACATCACTGAAGCTGAGCCTGTCCACAAGAAGGCAAAAACAGCTCAGTCTAAGTCTGCACCCTCAGCCTCAGTGGCTGAGGGGGAGTAGGCTCCTCACCCTGGTTCATTTTTGGACCTGAAGCCTCTGTGGCTGGTGCCTCTGTGGCACCTGAGACTATGAAACAGGCCAATGCACCTGTTTCTTTTCCAGTCTCCAAACCTGTCCACTCTGAACCTCTCACCTCTCCACAATCACCCACCTCATCTCTCAAATCCTACCAAAGAAAAACCCTTGCCAAAAAGAAACCAAAAACCAAAACAGCCCAAACTAGCCCCTCTGATCCCTCTCAACAGGGTTCAGTTGAAAAAGAAGCTACCCCTGCTGCCTCTCCTATTTTGGGAGAAGGTTCAACACAATTAGAGCCTGCTTCACTCCACCCTGTGTCAACCCCCAGTCAGCCTAGACCCTCTGGTTCCTCCCAACATGAGCCAGTTGTACAAATGGAGACAACCACATTAACTATTCCAGCCTCCCAACAGGCTGAGAATATTGAAAGACAGGAGTTCTTTCCACTCCATACTGAGTCCACACTGTCCCCACCTCATACTTCTCTACACCCTGAGTCTGCACGAGGTGCCCACACTGCTGGCTTAGACCAACCAGCAGCTCAGCCTCAAACTTCTGTTCCTCTTGATGCAGCTGTTCTACACCAAACAGTTGCTGAAGGACCAACCACTCAAGCTGATGAACCTCAGGGAATAGAACATCCCTTTGGTGAGGCTACTCCCATTATGCAAACTCCATCAGCAAGTTTCACCACTGCTGATGTTGAAATGCAAATACCATCTCCCAATGATGAGGTACCTTTCATCCAAGGTACTGCAGAGGGAACCACCACTAGCCTTAATGAAGGTGCTTCAAAACAAGCAGTGTCTGAGAGTCTACCATCCTCTACCCACTCTCCTAATGATGCAGCTACAGCCACTGCTGAAGGACCCATTGATCCCTCCAAACTGGGCAACATTACTTTTGCCCAGGCTATGGAGCTTCTTTCCAAAATACCCTCTCCCTCTACATCACATCCCCATACACCAGCCTCATCCTCTTCATCTCCATCTACTCACTCCAAACAATCCACCCATACACCTCCACCCCCTAAAGACCTGCCTTTAAAGGATCAGCTTTCCCTGCTGACCAACAAAGTTGGTTCTTTAGAAACTTCCATGTCTTCTCTACCCTCTCTCATTTCAGACTCTGTGTCTGAACAGCTTAACGGATTCTTTAATGTGTTCAAGAATTCCTTCCCCTCCACTCCTCAACCTGACACCTCCTCACAACTGATTGCACTCACTGCACAGCTGCAAAATGTCTCCACTTCCTCTCCTCAATTCTTTCCCACCAACAGGACTCTCTGTCCTCTATGAAAACCATTTCCCAATACCTGTCCACTTTCCTCACTACTTGCAATAACACACTTACCACCACCTTGGCAAGCCTAAACACTCTCATTGTTTCTCTATCAAACTCTGTGTCAGCAAACCTTGCTGATGTGCAGGACTCTCTTGAGTTACATCTTGCATAGCTCCAAAGTTTGCTGTTCACAGCTTCTGATAGGGAAAACATTCTTAAGTTGACCACTCTTGCTGATTCCCAATCCTCTTCTCTTCAAACCTGTCTTTCCAAAATTGCAGAGGTGAAGGACAACCTGGCTTTCATAGTGCATAGCCTGGTTGCTCCCAAGCCTGCTGCCAAAACTGCTTCAAAGCCTGCTGAATTTGTTTCTTCAGGCAAACCTGTTGTTGAAGGTGCTGGTCCATCTCCTTCAAAGGGGGAGAAGTTGTCTGCCTCTAAGACTAAGTTTAAAGGGGAGAAATCTTCTTCTCCTAAGGAGAAATCAGCACCATCAGCACCTACTGGTCAAATATCAGGTGCATCTGGAACAAGTACTGATCCAGCTGAGGGTGCCTCTCATCTACCTGAAGCTGCTCAGCCTACTCAGGCTGAATCTCCAAACCCTGCACAGTCTAAGGGGCAGGAATTCGTTTCTGAGGACAGGCCAAGCAGCAGAAGGAGGCACCTCATACTGGAGGAGGAAGAAGAAGAAGAAGACATTCTTGAAGCTGTTACTACTACGACAGCTAAAGGAAAATAAAAGGCAGTGGTTGATCCTGACCACCAGAAAGCAGCTGATCTTAAATTTGACAAATCCAGGGCCAAAGAAATGGGTGTTCCTCTTGAGAAATACTATGAGCTCAGAGATGAACAGCTCAAAGCCCTTGACATTTTCAGAAAAGAAGAAGAATCTGCCAAAGCTGCCATATCTCTTGCATTCAAAGAGGCAAGCAAAACCAAAATGCCCTCTTTGGATGTATAGAGAAAACTACTGGAAGCTGCTAGAGAATCAGCTGGTGAGAAGGAAAGTGTACAGGAAAAGGGTGCTCTGGTCTCTATGACCAAATCAAAGCAAGCATCCTCTGCAAGGGCCCAGTTCCACTTTGACAACCTGGCAAGGAAGAAATTTCATGATGTTGCTGATAGAAGACTTGCCAAGGAATCTATTGTCAAAGCTGTCCATATTTCAAGAAAAGGCAAACAGTGGAAGCTGCAAATAACCAGAATGGGTGCTACAGGCCCTGAACTGGAATCTTATGACTACACTGATGTTGCCCAAATGGGGTACAGGGAATGGGTTGAGCTGGCAGTTGCCCTGAGCCAGTCTAAGTCTGAAACAGCTAAGACTGTCAGGGCATATGTCAAGAAGCTGATGGAGAGAGTGAAGGATCTTGGCCTGATCTCAAAAGAAGTAAGTGAGGGTGTCTCTGTGACATACCCCAAAATAAAGGCCAGGAGGACAAGAAAGGATTCTGAGTTGGAGGAACTCCTCATCTTAATTGAACAGGGACATTATGCTGTTGAGATGAAAGGAATTGACTACAGCCTGCCCAGTGGAGTTGAGTTTGAAGAAGGCAAATATTGTAGAACCTGAGTTGGGGGCATTTTTTGTAGATCCCCTAACACAGAAGAAGTGTTTTCAGAGAGCTTCAGATCTATACAAAGTGGATTCGAGACAGCTTGCAGCCTTCAGACTTGTAACTTCATTCAGGCAATCAGGCAGGTGGAGAGCTGCCATCTGGGACCAGCTCAGAGGCTTTTATGAGAGAGGTGAACTTCAAGATCCCAAGTTTATGATCCTTAGAGTTGAAATCCAAGATCTGGAGGAAACAAGAGATGAGCTTGAAAAGATGTTTGAAGGACCACCACCACTGGAATGAAGTCCATCTACCATCAGGGTAGGTGAAGAATGGAAACTGTCCATCTGTTGGACAGGCTTGCCGTTATCTGCTCCCTAGATCAAAAGTCCAAAGTGTTGAACTTTTTGTTTGTACATTAGTTGTACCCTGTTACATATGTTGTAACTTTTCTTATTTACATTAGTTGTAATATACATTAGTACATTAAGTAATGTGAATGGTCATTTAAGTAATGTGAACGATCAATTAAGTAATGTGAATGGTTAATTAAGTAATGTGAATGATCAATTAAATAATGTGAATGATCATTTAAGTAATGTGAATGGTCAAGTAAGTAATGTGAATGATCATTTAGGTAATGTAAATGATCGAATAATTATAAAACAAGTGTAGATCGTTAAATAGTTATTGTGAATGATCAAATAAATGTACAAGAAGTATAAATAGTTAAATAAGTGTTGTGAACGATCAATTAAGTAATGATAAATTAAATAATATGAATGATCATTTAAATAATGTGAATGGTTAATTAAGTAATGTGAGTGGTCATTTAAGTAATGTGAGTGGTCATTTAAGTAATGTGAATGGTCAATTAAGTAATGTCAATGATCAAATAAATAATGTGAATGATCAATGAAGTAATGTGAATGTCAATCAAGTAACATGAATGATCAATTAAGTAATGTGAATGATCATTTAAGTAATGTGAATGCTCAATTAAGTGTTGAAGAATTGTGAATGGTCAAATAAGTGTTGTGGATGATCAAATAAGTGTTGTGAATGATCAAATAAGTGTTACAAGAAGTATAAATAGTTAAATAAGTGTTATGAATGATCAATTAAGTAATGTGAATGATCAATTAACTAATGTGAATGGTGAATTAAGGAATGTGAATGGTCGCTGTAATTACGAAAATACCATTGCCTATGTGGGGTACGCTAGATACGCAGGATTTTGAAGAGGACGCTTTTGAACCAAATTCTATACATACATATATATATACATATATATATATATATATATATATATATATATATATATATATATATATATATATATATATATATATATATATATATATATATATGTGTGTGTGTGTGTGTGTGTATATATATACATCTGTGGTTTGAAAAGGAAAAAAAAGAAGGGTGAAAGGAGCGGTGCCGCGCGAGGAGGAGAGGCCGAGCGGGGGAGGCTTTCTTGCGGGGCCGAATTGCCGGGGCGGTGTGGCCGGCGGCTTCACGCTGATTTGGCAAGGCCGAATGGATTCGACTTCATCATACCCTTTGATCTTATACAACATTACAGGTGATTAATATAATAAAATGTTATACATACATCCATATATATATATATATATATATATATATATATATATATATATATATATATATATTGGTTCAAGTGAGTATCACTTATTACACAGCGCACCAGAAGGTACCACTCTTAAAAATAATTTTTTTGAAATTTTTTTCATAAACATGTTTTAATTAACATTACAAAGATGATATATAAATTTCATGCACATTCACACATTCTAAGTGTATGAAATCATGAATTATATAATGTACGTTCACATAGATGCATATTTATGTAAGTATACGTTCACATCATTTTTAAAAAGTTAGGAGATGTGAATGCTTGTGAATTTTAAATATCATCTTTACAATGTTAATTAAACATGTTTATGAAAAAAAAATTATAATGTTTTTAAAATAGAGTACCTTCTGGTGCGTCGCATAATAACTGGTACTATCTCGAACCATATATATAGGGTCAGGTTCTATCGAGAACCTAAATGCGATGGTGTGGTGGCATCTGAGAAAAGGAGAAAGGGGAAGGCCGATGATAGAAGGAGGGGGTTGCTGAGATGGTGACGATGATGGTGATGAGGGAGGGGATTGCCATGAGGCCGCCGAGAGAGATGGTGGTGGTGATGGTTGTCAGCCGATGGAGAGAGAGAGAGAGAGGGAGAGAGAGAAAGAGAGAGAAAGAGAGAGAGAGAGAGAGAGAGAGAGAGAGAGAGGTAAGGGTGAGGGAGAAAAAGTTGGAAGGATAAGTGGAATGTTGGTTGATTTGATTTAGTTTCCTAATTTAATGAGACTAAAATTAATTAAATTAAATCTCTTAATTAAATTTGATTTATATTACTATTCCAATATTGTCCTTAATGCATTTTTGGTTCTCCGTGGTTCCCAATGTATCGAGGTTCTCCACTGAATCTCAACACACACACACACACACGAATGTATTACATTAATTACCTATTATATTTTGGATACTCTATAGGCTTTGGATACAGTCGAATAATTGAAAAATATATCTTTATCAGCTTTAGGCGCAAACTTAAAAGGCTTATTATTAAAGTTCAAGATGAAACATTAACACCCATACCCATGAAAGAAGCTAATATTTGACTTTATTCATCTCAATAGTTTACATTGTGTCTTGTTTATTTCTACGTGGGGTATTTTCTGAGTGAAACAAGAAACAATGTCAGCTTCTGTCTAGAATGAACGCTTTATTGTTAATGTAGGTCCCGAGAGGTTCCCAAAGTATATAGTTATAAGCTGTAGAGGGGGGGTGAATACAACAATTTAAAAACTATACACACTTTTCTCAATGTTTGTATGTATTATCAACAATTTGTTAATTACAAACAAGCTTGAATGCGGAAGAGTTCAAGCTGAGATGACAGATACAACAGTATGCTTACTAGTCTAAGACAGACTCGAACTAGTATACAATGAATACACTCACTAAGAAGCACTCACTGTGTTTACAAGACTTAAGGAACAGCTTAGGTAAAACAGCTTAGACACACAGATGCTGTTTTACAGAAGACTTGCATGCATGAAGATCACACTTGCACGTTCACTCTTGGTTTAAGCACTTAGCTTTCTTTCACCTTCTTTCTGACCTTAGAAGCTTCCTTTTATACTCACTTAGAGGATCTCAGAGAAACATCTTCATTGGACAGAATGAAAAGGAAAAGTCTTGTTGAAAAGACAACATAACCTTTTCTGCACTTTTCTGAAAAGCAGACTTGTCTTCATATGTGCAGAACTTTTGTCTTTTTACTTTGTCTACTGTTGCATTGCCTTTAACTAATTTAGGAATGTCAACTTTGCGTCTTTCTTCCCTGTAAAGGCCTATTTTGATATAAGAAAAAGGTCTGTCACCCTTTTTCAAATATCCTTTTGTCTTCATGTTACAGAACAGCGTGGGCAGGCTGAGCAGTTCTGTTTTCCACTTTGTCTTCGACTTTGTAAACTGATCTTGTAGTAAAAAACAATACATGATGACTTGGAAACATATTCCATAAAGTGTTTAGCCTGTTCACAAAGAACAGGTGCTGTTCACAAAGAACAGAACACTTTAAAATTGCCCAAGCTGCTCAACAGTGTAGAGCAGCGTAGACAGTTTATGTCCAGCCTGTTCAGCAGACAGAGCAGCTTGGACAAACTGTCTTAGTTGCAACACATGCAACATATAGAACAACTTTAGACTGATATTGCAAATCATTTTCAGGTTTCAATAAGGCATATAACAGGCCTTAAATTCAACCTTCAAATGCATCAACAGGTTTGATTATAAAATCTCCCCCTTAGATGTAGAACAGGTTTGACTGAGGCCTTTTTGTGCCTAACAATCTCCCCCTATTTGCAATAACCAGTTCAAGCTGGTCTTGTCAAAAATCACTATATATTTTTACAGTACATTTGCTGAAATAAAATTACAACATTACAGTAAAGTAAAAGATCAGTTTATATATACACTGATTCTTGACTATTCTAGAACAACACATGTTCTTACAAGAGTACAACTAATGTACTAATGTATTTTACAACTAATGTAAAAGCAAAAATTACAACTTATGTAATAATGTACAACTAATGTACAGGATGTACAACTAATGTACAGGTTGTTTGGACTGTTTGAGATGGGAGCAGATAATGGCAAGCCTGTCCAACTAATGGACAGCTTCCATTCTTCACCTACCCAGACGGTAGATGGACTTCATATCAGTGGAGAAGGATCCTGAACCATCCTTTCCAATTCTTCCCTTGTATCCTCAAGTTCCTCAACTTCACTTTTGATAATCATGAACTTGGGATCATTGAGCTCTCCTCTTTTATAGAAGCCTCTGAGCTGATCCCAGATGGCTGCTCTCCATTTGCTAGACTGCCTGAAAGAAACTGCAAGTCTGAAGGCGGCAAGTTGTCTCAGATCAACCTTGTATAGTTCTGAGGCCCTTTGGAAGCACTTTTTCTGAGTTAGGGGATCTACAAAAAATGCCCCCAGCTCAGGTTCTTCAATAATCTTGCCATCCTCAAACTCTATTCCTTTAGGCAGACTATTATCAACTCCTTTTATTTCAAGGGCATAGTCTCCCTGTTCAATCAGCGTAAGGAGTAGCTCCATCTCTGTATCCTTCTTTGTCCTTCTGGCCTTTATTTTGGGGTATGTCACAGAGACACCCTCTTTTACTTCTTTTGGAATCAGGCCTAGCTCACTTACTCTTTTCATCAGCTTCTTGATGTATGCCCTGATAGTCTTAGCCGTTTCTGACTTAGACTGGCTCAGGGCAACTGCCAGTTCCACCCATTCCCTGTATCCCATCTGTGCAACATCAGTGTGATCGTAGGATTCCATTTCAGGGCCTGTTGCACCCATCCTGGTGATCTGAAGTTTCCACTGTGCGCCTTTTCTTGAAATGGGAACAGCTTTGACAATTGCTTCCTTGGCAAGCCTTCTAGTAGCAACATCATGAAATTTCTTTCTAGCCAAGTTGTCAAAGTGGAATTTGGCTCTGGCAAAGGGTACTGTTGATTTGGTCACAGAGACCTGAGTACCTTTCTCTACTTCCTTCTCTTTTTCTCCTGCTGATTTTCTGGCAGCTTCCATTATTTTCTTTTGCACCTCCAAGGTAGACATTTTAATTTTCTTTGCTTCTTGGAGGGCAAAGGACTTAGCAGCTTTGGCAGATTCTTCTTCTTTTCTTAATTCCTCCAGAGCTTGAAGCTGTTCATCCCTAAACTCAAAGTATTTGTGCATAGGGAGGCCCATCTCTTTGGCTCTGGTCTTGTGAAATTTCATTTCTGCCTGTTTCTGCTGCATAGGATCCTCAGCTACCGTTTCTTTTCCTTTAGCTGCTGCTTTAGTGACAGCAGCTTCAGGAATTTCTTCTTCTTCTTCATCTTCTGATAGAATAAGGTGCCTCCTTTTGCTGCTAGGCCTGTCCTCAGGAATGATTTCCTCCCCCTTAGACTGAGCAGGGTTTGGATAGACAGCCTGAGTAGGCATAGTAGCTTGAGAATCACCTTCAGCAGCGCCTGTTTCAAAAATCTCTGCTGGCTGACCAGTGTGAGTTGCAGACACTGGTATCTCCTTAGGATAAGAAGTTTTCTCCCCCTTAGACTTAGTCTTCGAGGCAGATGACCTCTCCCCCTTTGAAGGAGATGAAGCAGCGACTTCAACACCTGGTCTGCCTGAAGACACAAAGTCAGCAGGCTTGCCAGCAGGTTTAGAGGATTTAGGACCAACAAGGCTGTTTACTAAGTAAGCCAAGTTATCCTTCACCTCACTAAGTTGGGAAAGACAGGTTTGAAGAGAAGATGTGTGGGAATCAGCAAGAGTGGTCAACTTAAGAAGATTTTACCTATCAGACGCTGTGAACAGCAGAGATTGCAGCTGTGCAAGATGAAGTTCTAGAGAATCTCGCACATCAGCAAGGTCTGATGATACAGAGTTGGATAGGGAACCAATGATGGTCTGTAAGCTGGCCAAAGTGTTAGGAAGAGTAGAGTTGCAAGAAGTGAGGATAGATGACAGCTGTTAGGAAATGGCTGCCATGGAGGACACAGAGTCCTGTTGTAAGGAGAGGATAGAGGAGAGAGAGGTGGATACAGTTTGGAGTGGGTAGAGGGAGATGATGATGATGAGGCTGGTGTATGAGGATGTGATGGAGAGGGAAGAGGGACTTGGGATAGAAGCTCCATAGCCTGGGCAAAAGTAAGATGGCCCAGGTGAGAGGGATCAAGAGGTCCTTCAGCAGCGGCTGTAGCTGCATCATCAGGAGAAGGTGATGATGTTTGGGGCCTTTTAGATGCTGCCTGTGTTGCAACATCCTCATGAAGACCAGTGGTGGTTCCCTCTGCAGTGCCTTGGTCTAAAGGCACCTCATCATTGGGAGATGGAATATGCATTTCAACATCAGCAGTGGTGAAACCTGCTGATGGAATTTGCATTGAGGGAGCAGCCTCACCAGAGGGATGGTATGATCCCTGAGGTTCATCAGCTTTGGATAGTGGTCCCTCAGCAGCTGTTTGGTGTTGAACAGCTGAATCATGGGGAACAGAAGTTTGAGGCTGAGCTGCTGATTGGTCTATATCAGCAGCGTGGGCACCTCGTGCAGACTCAGGGTGTGAGGGGATATGAGTGGGGGACAGTGTGGACACAGTATGGAGTGGAGAGGACTCCTGTCTTTCAATATCCTCAGCCTGTTGGGAGGCTGAGATAGTTGATGTGGGTATCTCCATTTGTACAACTGGTTCCTGTTGGGAGGAACCAGAGGGTCTAGGCTGACTCAAGGGTGACTCAGATTGGAGTGAAGCAGGCTCCAAATGAGCTGAACCTTCTCCCAAAATAGGAGAGGCAGCTGGGTTGCTTCTTGTACAACTGAACCCTGTTGAGAGGGAACAGAGGAGGTGGTTTTGTGGGCTGTTTTCTTTTTGGCTATTGATTTTCTTTGGTAATGGACGGATGATGTGGGTGATTGTGGAGTAGGGAGAGTATCTGTTTGGACAGGATGTGAGACTGGGCTAGGAACAGTGGGGCTGGCCTGTTCCATCGTCTCTTGTGCCACAGAGGCACCAGCCACAAAGGCTTCAGGCTCAACAGATGAGCCAAGGTGAGGAATCTGCTCTCCCTCAGCCACAGAGGCTAAAGGAACAGACTCAGACTGAGCTGTTTTGGCCTTCTTTTCACAGGCCCAGCTTCAGTTGCCAGGGTCCTTTTGAAAAGCTTGGACCTGGCTTTGGATTTTCTGGTGGGAGCAGTCTCTGGATCCACCCTTACAGTAGAGGGTCCTTCCACCAAACCTAGCAGCCTCCTCATTGGTGTTGATAGAGGAGGCTCATTCTGCAGGACTGGAGTATAGAAAACTCTATTCCCTATAACTGGGAATGCAGCAGTCTTAAGAAGAGGCTGAGAGTTATAGAGATGCTCACCACATACATACTTGAAAATGAGGCTCAGAAACCTGGGATATCGAACAGCAGCTGGTCTTGACTCTTGCTGCACCAGGTTCCTCAGATTCAGAAAAATCCATTTGGCCATATCCATTGTAGTTCCATCCACAAGCTGCAGAACTACAGGGATTTCATCACGGCTCAGTTGGTCAAAGGAACCAACTTTACTGCTGAAGCACATCACCACAGAGGCGAATAAGAAGCTGTAGGTAGGAGAGAGGTCCTTCCTGAACAGTGTTGCTCCAACTTTGGGTTCTGCCAAACCACAGAAGCGTAGCAGATTGCCCATTTGATCATTTTCAGCTTGGGGCTCATCGTAAGAAGCAGCAATTGGTAGATGAAGCACCTCCCTGAGCAGATCAGTGTTGATCTCAATGGTCTGAGTCCCATTGAGTATTGTGCCCTTAATGACTTTGGATTCTGGAAGGTAGGCACAGGTATACCAGAACTCATACACCATCTCCTGGTACAGGACACCAGGAGATGCAGTCATTGCGTAGTTCAACGGATGAACTTTCAGAAACTCCACCATTTGTTCGTAACCTTTCCCCACATAGTTTTTGGGGATGGTTAGGTTTGCAATGTAGTTGGTGGGTTTTATGGTCAGCATCGTGGTGATGGATGAGTGTTTGACAACATCCTCACCAACAAATACTGGGAGAAAGGAATTAGGACTGTGAGCCATTTGGGAATTTTTGAGGTTTGAAGAAGCAAAAGACACTTAGTCGATTTTAGGGTTCTTGAGGATTTCTGGAAATGATGAGGAAGACGAAGATGAAACAGTATGTAGGTATTTATAGGATTTGAATGGTCGTGTGTATGAGAGAGAAAAGGTTTGGGCGGTTTGATTTGAAATGTTAGTTGACGGAAAAACGGAACGGTTGTCCATGTCAGAAACATTTGTCAGACCACTTGACCTTTTTAATCACTAACACACGTAACACACATTATCCGCAGTAATTAAGTTAAATTAAAACATAATTTAAGTAACTTAATTATGAAGAAAGATAATTAAACTTTTGGTCTACGCTGTTGGTCAAACCTGTGATGATCAGGGTCAACACAAGGTTCTCAGTCTTCAAGCTGTTCTCCCTTCAAACTGTGCCTTCAGCCTGCTCTCCTTTGTGAGAACAGGTTGTGTTCAATAGTTGAACAGGTTACAAGACAATGGCTTGTAAGACAGTGTGAAGAAGTGAACAGGTTGAAGATTGGACCATCAGAGCAGGCTGGACGAATAAACAGGTTAAACTGTTTTTGTTCAGCCTGTTGTATGCTCAAGCTGTTCAAGTTTTTCAGACAAATGA
>JAANYP010005756.1:0-83504 GCA_020465985.1 Centrapalus pauciflorus | reverse complement strand
TTAAAGCTATATACTTTGGGAACCTCTCGGGACCTACACTTTCTGAGCAAAATTGAGCCAAAGAATGTTAAATAAGCTCTTATGGATGCTGATTGGATTGTGGCTATGCAAGAGGAGCTGAATCAGTTTGAAAAGTTGAAGGTCTGGAGATTGGTGGAGTAACCAAAAGACAAATCAATCATTGGCACGAAATGGATTTTCAAGAATAAGAAGGATAAACACGGTCTCATCATTCGTAACAAGGCTCGCCTCTTCGCCAAAGGATACAGTCAGCAATAAGGGATTGATTACGATGAAACATTCGCTCTAGTTGCCAGAATAGAAGCTATTAGGATGTTTTTGGCTTTTGCGGCTCATAAAAACTTTACAGTTTATCAAATGCATGTAAAAACTGCGTTTCTAAATGGGGAACTGACAGACGAAGTGTATACATATCAACCCAAAGGGTTTACTGATCCTTCAAAGCCTGATCATGTATATATTTTGGATAAATCCTTGTATGGCCTTAAACAAGCACCTCATGCTTGGTATGATGCACTTTCAACATATCTGTTGAAATGTGGATTTAACAAAGGTGCAGTGGATACAACCCTGTTTATAAAACGTCAGGGTCCAGATATTATAGTAATTCAAATTTATGTAGATGATATAATATTTGGGTCTACTAATCTAGAATTTTGCAAAAAATTTGCTTTCTTAATGTCCCAGAAATTTAAAATGAGCATGATGGGAGAAATCAATTTTTTCTTAGGTTTATAAGTGAAACAACTGACTGATGGAATTTTCATCAATCAGTCCAAATATATTCAGGACATGTTAAAGAAATTTAACATGGTAAATAATACTCCTTGTTTCTAAACCAGTAAAATCCACCTCAGTCACCCGTCCTTCACCCTCCACCCTCATACCAGACAATCAGCTAGTTAAACCGAAATATTGTCTACCATTTCGTGATAACAACCATCGTCTTGATGCCAAGGTCATCAAAATCAGACATCCGATTATCGTAGACATTCTTAAAGGTCATCCTTTAGGATATCTACTTTAATATAAAACTTCGATTCCCCAGGTCTATCTACAACAATTATGGCACACCGTCAAGTTTGTCCCAGCTGATGGTAACCATCACTTTAAGGTTACCATCGATCAATTTAAGACAAAGATTACCTTAGCCAGATTGAGACATAATCTCTTTCTTCCACGACTCCCAGAACTAGCCGATTTCGAGGATTTTGTATCTGATGACGAGCTAGTCCATGATCTGATTTACTTGGGTTATTCAAAACGACTTCCAAAAAGCTCTAAGTTCCATAGGAATGGACTTAATGGAGAATGTTACACACTGTTTGGTATTATAAACAGATGCATGACGTCAAAGCACAATGGGACTGACAGATGTAACATTAACTATCTCAGAATGTTTCATGGAATCGCATTCAACAAACATTATGACTACGCACAATGTATATGGGAGGATCTGAAGGAAGTCGTGCTAGCAAAGTCGTACTAGAAGTCGTGCTAGCAAGAAAATTTGTCCCTCTTCAACGCTTTATATGAATTCTGATCAGACGAATCTTAAGGGGCAATGAAAATATTCCTAAACGATCTAATGCTCAACGGTGCCCTGATTATGTAATGATGAGCTTACATGAGGTACCAGATTCACCAAACGCAAACATAATGCAAATTCCTAAATCATTATTAAAGTATGCTGATCCGGGGAGCGAGCATGTGAGGTTGTATCGCATAGATCATGCTCCTTTAGAAACCCAAGAACTGGGTATTCTTAATCAGGGAGCTGTAGGAGAGGAGAAACTTCAGCATGGCGCTGAAGTTGATGGAAGCGAAGCTGTGAGCGAGGGAGTAGAATTTCATGAGAGAGGTGGTAAGGGAGAAGCAAGTAGCTCGAATTCTTAACGAACTCTATCAAATATTCTTGGGGGAGCTGCAGAAGGAGATGATGATGAGGGATGTAATGATCCAAATAAGGGAGGTGCAGGATTGATCGATATTGTTGAGATAGCTAGACAGAGTGTGAGGGAGGTTCCTAGCCCAGAAAGCCGAGATCAAATTATATTTGCTGTTAGCTCCCAACAGCGGGTTATCATTGAAATAGTCAGCATCCCACTTACATCTGCACACCCCACCAGCCACTCAGTCTCTTCCCAACAGGAAAATGTTTCAATTTCTTAATGGGTTGAAACACATTTGCTATCCAAAAATCCTTTAGATTGTATGGATATTGAAACAAGTACACATCTTCCCGGGTGTACGACTTCGTCTGATGCACAGAGTATAGAACTCATACACCTTAGGCCACTCGAGTCCGCTTCATGTGTTGGAGTGAGTGCAGCTGAACTTCGTGTCACTGCCGTAACAACCTGACTCACGGAAGCATTTGTTACTCCGTCACTTGAAGAGGTTGGAAGTCCAGTCGGAGCTACATCCATGCCAACTCTAAGTACTGGCCACGCAGACGGTCTTTACACAAGTTCGACTATCTTGACAACTGGAAGTCTACGTGACCCAGTGGTTAATCTTTCCCCATTTGTTACAGAATCTTCATTAAATCAAGCTTTGAGTTCAGCAGTTGCAGGAGTGAACAGTCACATAACAACTCAGTTATCCGAAGTGATGTCTCAAATGACAGATATTCATAAGTTTTTAAAAGGAAAGTTAGTGGCTGAAGAAGCGGTAAAGCAAAAAGATCCTCATCAGGCTATTGAAGAGCTAAGAGACTTCGTATATGACTAGTTTGATGAAATGCGAGAACGCATGATGGGTTTGGAGAGCACGATCATTATAGCCTTGGGAAATTTATCGGAAAGAGTCTCTACAATTGAACAAACATGTAAGGCTCAAGCTTTAGCTGCAAAGCGTAAGCATGACGAGCATGACGAAGACTCCGATGATGCTCCTCATGAGGGGGAGAAGAGGAGGAAGCTTTATGAGCCAGGAACTGGATTATTAATGATTACTTATCCTGAAAAAGAGGCAGAAACACAAGAGAAAGGAGAAGCCGGGAGCTCTAAGGATAAACCTGTTGATACTCAAGGTGGGAAGGAATTGCTTCTTTATGAAGATGTTCCTGTTCCGTTGAGCATTCAATCAGAGTTCTATAATTTCGATGAATCTGATGACTCAGACGATGAAGTCCATGAACAGATACCACAGATTGAAGATGTAGAGAAAGTGGTGGAGATTGAAAAGTCTGATGATGAAGATGTTATTGAATTGACTGATATTGTTGTGAGAGCTGAAAGGATAGAAGAAGAAAGAAGTATTGGTTCAGGAAATTTTAAAAGATGATATACCTGTACCGACGGTTGAAAAGCCTGAGTTATGGTACAAGTTAAAGAAGAAGAGTTTGAACCGTTTCATGTGGAGAGTTCTATTCCACAGGTTGTTATGGAGCTAAATGAAGTAGAAATAATGGATAGGTTCTTCAACGAATATGTCTTACCAGATGAATCGCAAAGACAACATCAATTGAGGTTTGAAGCTCAAAAGATTGTGCAAAGAGAGATTAATGACATTCTGGTTATTCTTAATGAGGAAGAAGTTAGCAAGAAGAAGAAGAAGGGGTTAGAGCTTTTGTCAAAGAAATCAGCTGAATATACAAGAAAAATGAACAAATTGCCATACCTTGAAGATTACCTTGAAAAGAAGATTTTTTGTAAAAGACAAGCTCCATGTACTTTCCTGAAGCTACTCAGAGTTCTAGAGCCTAACGGGCCACATTTGGCTAATTATGCTAGTTTTCTACATTAATAAAGCTCAACATGTTGATCAAGTCAGGAGTGAATATAGAATTGTTGATCTGATCAAGATAGAAAAGGATTGCTTTGTGAATATATTTTATCCTACTTTCACGATGACAAGATCAGATGGAAACGCGTACACTTTTACTGAAGCTGACATGTTCTGGATGTACTTAGTTGATATTCAAGATTTGTTTGATGAACTCTGCCGGAACAAAAGGAATGAACATTGTAGGTTTGCGCTGAAGACACTGTTTCATTTTATGCACATTAAACTAGTGCTTATGTCAGTGCTGGACCTTCAGATAGGTGTTGAAAGAGGAATGCGAAAGATCAATGTCACTCCACCTAATAGAGTTATCAAGTTTGCTAGTGAGTTAAAAGAATTTCAAGTGATAATGGTGAAGCGTCCTGCTGTCATGTACAAAGACAAATATCGAAAGATGAGAGCCATGAGAAGTATTGAGCTAAAAACGTTTTGTGATGGAACGCTTCAGAAAGGTTATGAGTGAGTTGAAAGGCAAGTTGGCTGCTGATAAGAAGAGGAAGACGAAGAAAGGAGCTCTGAGTGCTTATGATAAAAAGATCATGGTTGAGTTTGTTCCAAAGATTGAATGGAGATTGTCCAACAGAAAGAGTGTAAGAAGATTTGAAATGAAGTTGGGACTTTCCAAGTGAAGACTTAGTTTATTTCATCAAAGGGGGAGAATGTTAGATCTTATTTTAATTTATGAAATAAACTAAGTCTAGGGTATAAATTGTAAATAGGTCATAGTTGTAATTGAATATAAATAGAATGTTGACTTTTGTTATTCAGGGATCTGACATTTCATTTTGTATTGCAGGGAAATCAGTGGAAGATTCTAGGGCTACAGTGTTGTCTAATGCTTTCATTCTCATCTCTGTAAATCGTTTGAATCTAATTCAATCATTCGGTTAGTGATTCATCTCTTGTTCTTAATTGTTTATGATTAATTGTTGATTGAATCTACACGAATTACATATATATACAGCAGTATAGATGGGATACAATTTAGATTTCTATATAACTTTAAAGAATAATTCATTTTGATAAATGATGGATAGAGTTATTTATTTATTAATATTTATGTAAGGATCAAAATTACTACCTAAGATTAACTAATTTGAATCAATCAGAGTATAAACCCAATAACCTTGTATTGAATCAAAGTCCAATTAAGAAGTTTGCGGAATAACACTTAATTGTTTTAAGATAAGCTTTCAGAACAAATAACACATAAAAATAATCAAAAATCAAATATTTTGTATTTCCAAAATCACTGATTACAATCACCTCTAATTTGTTTGATTAAACGAAGAACACAGACTGTTCTTAGGGTTTTACAACCTTAGAGGCTTGAGAAAACTTAATCAGAAAGCAATTACAACTGAATCAAAACTTGTACGTGCAGACTTACAATAGAAAAACCTATTCTATCTATATATAAAGCCTTCTGATTTGTTTCCTTGAAAAACTTTGATTTCTCTTGTAGTAGATATGCTTGAATCTTCGAATATAAATCTCTTCCTGAATTTCAGCACTTTCTGTTTATTAAACTGTTGAGCAGCTTGAACTTGAGCACTGGCAGCTTGAACTTTTGAACTAGCAACTCGAACTTACTCAACTAACAGCTTGAACTTTGTAATTACACTGAAAATCTACTAACAGTTTGAGAAATCTAACTAACAGCTTGACATACTTAGAATATTTCCCAACAATCTCCCCCTAACTTAAATTCTTTGCACAAGACTTTAAGTTTTTGTACAAATAAGGAAATAAATCAAAGTAAAACTGTTATTTACAAACTAAGGCATCCAAAAGCTTACAGTTGTGAAAGTTTCTGATTTATTGCCTTTATAAAATCTCTTTTCATCTTCTCTTTATCACACTAAATCTTCACTGAGCTTATTTGGAGTAACCATGCTTTTGGCAGATCAAAGAACTCCAAACTGAAGAACATGCTGGATCCGTTTGCAAATTTGAGTCTATATGTCTTTGACTTGACATTTAAATCAATTTGTACAATCTTCATATCCTTGGCAACTTCTATGTCTCTTCTGATAGATTCTGGGTCAAAAATGCTTTTAAGATCTTTTACACTTTGCTAAACCCAAACAAGTTGAGACCTAGACTGACTAATAGTTCCAATACGATGCCTTTATGTCAGCTCATCTCTAGTCAGCCTTTGTACTAGGTGGACTATGCTCTTGTATTCTTCCTCAGGACCAGGTTCTCTTTTGATTACAAAGTGATATTTTAAATCAATGTCATCCATTGGCTTAGCATACCAGTAGATAATAGGAGGCTTGGAGAAGTCATGCTGATCGATGGTCTTTTCAATTTCCATTACCTTTTGTAACTGATGTTCAAACAGCACTCTTTTTTACCTGATCAAGCTTTGCTTGTTGAATAGATTCAGATTGAGGATCATTAGCAACAGTTTGAACAGGAGGAAGAGGATCACTAACACCAGCTTGAACTGGTTCTTGTTGGCTTTGGACTTGTTGGGAGACTTTGGCTGCCTTTTGTTTTCCATCTCTTTGTCATGTAAGTCTTGCAGCTTTTCTGTTGACCATGACAGAGCCATTATTCTTGGAATTCCAACTGATGCAGAGAAGTTTATCAAAAATTTTCTGTGTTCTGCCTTTAAATGCCCTGTTAGCATTTTCCTTTTCTTCTGATTCTGCTTGACCACAAACCCTCTTAGATAATTACCTAAGGTTTCATCATCTTTCATTTGAACATGAGTTTGCTGGTCTAAGAGATCATCCTGTTCCTCTGCTAATTTTCTTGCAAATTCAGCATCATGAGCAACCTGGGCTTCTTTAGAGGAGAATCTAATCATTGGAGATTCAATGAGTATGACTTTACCCTTATCTCTGGAAGCTGATGCTGTGGATTGGACTGTATAGACAGGAGCCTGAGTTCCTTCTCTGGTAGCAACTCCAGTTGTTCTGATAAGGGCACCTTGAGTTTCTAGACTAACAGCTTGAGTAGCTGTTGGGACTGTTAGCCTAGAAACTGGGACTGTTGGAGTAGAGGTTGAAGCTGTTTGGACTGAAGTAGGGATCTCCTGATTCTTCCCCTTTATGGATGCATTGGTTTTTCCAGGAGGACCTACAACCTTTGCAATTAGGGTTCGAACCATCTTCTCAAGTTGAATAATCTTATTTCCACATAGGTTGAACCCTTGATGAAAATAATACATTCGTTGATGTTGAGCTGCTATTGTCTGTTGCAGAGCTGTGATTTGTGCCCCCTGTGTAGCAATAAGGGACTTATAATGTTCCAATATGGCTACAACAGGTTTCAGCTGTGGATCCGTTAATATCATGAGTTGCAGACTAGCCTCAAGATCATCAAATGATAGTGGTATTTAAGATCAATCACTGGCATGAATTCCAGAAGTAGAAACATCTGGGCCCCTTTGTTCTTGGTACTGGGGACTTCCAGAAGGTGCTTGCACACCCTCTGTCACCATGGGAGTGGTCTTAGGAATGTTGACACTGGCCTGTGCCTCTTGTGCAGAGACATCAGTAGTGTCAACCACAAACCTCATCCTCTGATGAGATGGCCACCTCCAAATTGAGGTGGGAGTGTCCTCAGTGGGTTCCCTTTGGATATTCTTGGCAGAAGTGTCCTCCAGCACAGGGACATTAGGCTCTGTATCTTGGGTTGAGGAGGAAGGAGCTCCTGAAACCCTTTGTCTTTTGTATTGTATGAGTGTGGGGAGTGGGGATGTATGTGTGATAAAAGGAGCATATGGAATATTTGTATCATTGGGAGTGGGTTGGGGTCCTGGGGGTGAAGCAGTGATGGATGGTTGAGCCTGCTCAGGACCCTCTCCTCTGTTTGTTGGATTGATGCCCAGCATTACAAAAGGCAATGGGACATCTACATTCAAAAAATTGGCACTAGGTTTTAAAAGTCTTTTGATTGATGGTAATGAGTGCCTATGGGAAACATGTATCCTTTTATGTATATTAAAATTATTGCAAGATTTTGCAATTATTTCAGCCAAAAATCGTGGTTACATAAAAAATTTCCCATTCTTTAGGGCATGATGCCTCAACATTCCCTGAAAAATCATATTTGAAAAATTGAACTGTTGGTCTGTGGATAGACATACTAAAGCAGTGGCAATGTTTGAGAAAAATTCAGACCATCCAGTTCTTTTGGGACTTATACATTGTTGAATAATATGCACAAGATATTTCCACTTAGGGGCAAAGTGTGCTTTAAAGAAAGTAAATGAATCAGTAGGGCCCTTATACCCTATTGCAAAAAGTCCTTCAGGTAAGGCAGAAAGGGATAGATCTGATATACCTAAGGCATCTTGAAGATGCAAATGTTAGCGGATAGTCTCCTCAGAAATAGTGATAGGGTTGCCATCGATTATGGATGAAAAATATGTGACTCCATTGACGGTGTTGACTGAGGCAGATTTCCAGAACTGCTCTATATGAGACACATAGATGGTGGGATTTAAAGTGAGGGCATGATGGATATGGGAACTTCAAAGGAAGTCCATCATGTCATGGAATGGTTGAAGGTCAGTATGTTTGAGTGAATAAGGGAGACAGTTGTGTTCTTTGACAAACTCCATTGACGATCAAGACGATGATTTAGGGTTTGAGAGATTTGTGTGTGAATCGCTCAGAGAGAAGGTTTGGAAAAGATCGTGGAAGATATTTTTTGCAATTGGTAGTTACAATTGAACGAAATTGGGACCTTTAAAGGTTTGGACATTTCGAAAATATCTAATCCCGCACTCACACTTATAAGAAATTACAGAAATACCCTGCACACTTTGACAGATCAAGTGAAAACAACTAACAGTCTGAGTGAAATGAACTAGGAGCTTGAGAAAAGACTCAAGCTGTTAGTTGAAAATTAAGCATATTCTTATGAAATAGTGTCTCCCCCTTAATGAGGCACATGAAATAAATATGTTCTCCATAAAATAAGAGAGAATGATGAAAATCAAATTAATCCATATTAACCATACCACTATTTGATACTAGGAAGGTGAATCTTCCTACATCAAATGGTTTTGTAAATTGATCAGCTAACTGATCATCTGTATGAATTTTGGTAACTTGGATTAATTTCTTTTCACTACAATCTCTTATAAAATGAAATCTAATGTCTATGTGCTTGGTTTTGGGAAATTTCACTGGATTTTGTACAATGCTTATTGCACTTGAGTTGTCAATGTAAATAGGAGTAGATAGGAAGTTCATACCATAGTCTCTCAGTTGATTCTGAATCCACATCACTTGGGAACAGCAGCTGGCAGCTGCTACATATTCTGCTTCAGTAGATGAGGTGGAGATAGTTGTTTGCTTTTTGCACTGCCAAGAGAGCAATATTGCTCCTAGATATTGACATCCACCAGTTGTGGATTTTCTGTCAATGTTGCACCCTCCATAGTCACTTTCAGAGTAGGCTGTTAGTTCAAGAGGAGAGTCTTTAGGATACCATAGGCCCAAATGTGGTAGGCCCTTGAGATATCTAAAAATTCTCTTAACAGCAAACAGATGTGAGTCCTTTGGAGCACATTGAAACCTGGCACAAACACAAACAACAAACATTATATCAGGTATAGAAGATGTGTGGTACATTAGTGAACCTATTAAGGATCTGTATAGGTGAATGTCCACATCTACTCCATCTTTGTCTGCATCAAGCTGCTTGTGAGTGTCCATTGGAGTACTAGCAACTTTGGTATCTTTGTAACCAAACTTTTCCAGAATGTCATTAACATACTTTGATTGACTTATAAAAAGTCCTGTGGGCTTCTGCTTGACCTGCAATCCTAGAAAGAAGGTGAGTTCTCCCATTGAACTCATTTGAAACTTTTTGTGCATCAATGTCTCAAACTCCTTGCACAGACTGTCATTTGTTGACCCAAAAATGATATCATCAACATAAATCTGAACAAGCAAAATCTCTGATTTGATGGACTTTGTGAACAATGTTTTGTCCAGAGTACCTCTCTTGAATCCATTTTGTAGAAGGTATGATGACAAAGTGTCATACCATGCTCTTGGGGCTTGGAGGAGTCCATAGAGGGCTTTGTCTAGTTTGTAGACTCTGTCTGGATACTTATAGTCCTCAAATCCAGGGGGTTGACACACATAGACCTCTTCTTCGATTGTACCATACAGGAATGCAGATTTAACATCCATTTGGTACACTTTAAATCCTTTGAAGTTGGCATATGCTAGGAACAGTCTGATGGCTTCTATCCTTGCTACTGGGGCAAAGACATCATCATAATCTATTCCTTCTTCTTGAGTGTATCCTTGTTGTAAGGTCTTGACTCTACGGATCTATCTCGACGCGACACCGTCCAACGAGTGTGGAATCCTCGTTAGCGGCTTGACGGTAAGATCACACACACGGAAACACGGAGACTACCACGATGCTAGACGAATGACTACGAACGCCCCTACACGATGATTCTCTCCGAAACTATTCTCTGGAAACTTGCAAGTTCGAGATCGCCCTTTTGCTTAATCACACTGAAATTCTGCAAAAGTCTGATAATTAATCGAATTAACTCTTAATTATACTGACAGATTCGAGTTTGTCTTAGGACAAATTCGAATCAGGCCCAAGGCCCATTCTAATTTGTCCTTATGACAAATTCGAATCTACCTTAAGTACAAATTCGAATTTATATCAAATTCGAATTTCAACTATCAAACTTCTATTAGAACATATGTTTTAACTTATGTTTGAATATATCTTTGAACTTTATGTTTGAACTCCTTGTAATACGTTACACCAAGTTCAAACATACAAACAACAAATATCAAACACACAGAATCACATATATCAAAGACTAGTCAATATTCAGTACTATGTAACTTAACTTACATAAAATGCTAACAATACTTAGACTGCTATCGTCACACAGGGTGTACCAACAGACTCCCCCTTGACGATAGCTTCTAACTATTTACATTCTTGACTAAGTACTAAGGTCTATTCAAAATACTACCAGCATATAGACCTTGTTCAACACAAACCTTGACCACATTCTGATACTTTTTGGCTTCAGATTCCATATGCGCATTACACGAGATTTTGTGAACATGAAGCACTTGAAGATCATCTTTGGACAAGTTAACTAGGTGCAACGCAACATAAACTCTAAGAATCACCTTTTCTTTGAGGTCTTCTATTACAGCTTCACCCGTCTCACTTTCAACATACCACCAGTTGAGATTACCCAACACATTCTGTGGCATCGGCTTCAGAGGGACTTTCTTTAAACATCTAACTGGTTTGTACTGAATTTTCATCCATGGCCTACCAGTCAGAGGATCAATTCTTGTATGGTCCATAACTCTTTTGCCAATTCGTGGATTGAGCCTTTCAAATTTCCTAGACCTCCCTTCCCTTCTTATAATCTTGGCAATTATTTCAGCATAGGGATCGTCCCCGATATTAACCAGCTCTTTCCACGCCAACGCCTTTATCTCAACCTTTGGAAGTGAATTGAAATCTTTTAATCTTCTCCTTAGATACTGAAGTCCATCCTTTCTCTTGATGATAAACAACTGCAGTTCTCGATCAAAGAACCAGCTAAGTATATTTCCGGACAGCTTACCAGCACTAGGCACAATCATCTTTTCCTTCAATTCTATAGCCTTCTTTTCTGCCCTAAACCATAACTTTCTATGTTCTTCATCAGTAAGCTCCCTGACGAGCTCTTCAACTTGTGATTCAACATTTAAAGCAGCTTTAACAGCTTCTATGTCAATCACACTTTGTTCCTCCGTCACATATGTATCAGTCATGGGATTTTCCTGAATAATGATTTCATTAGCTTCATCTTCCTCATCATCCAATACCTCATCATCTGGTTTCCAATCAGGAATGTCTCCTGGAATAATCTCTCCTTCCTCCAGCTCATCAATCTCGTGTTCAAAATCAAAATCTAACACCTCTTCCTCAATATCCATCAAAGCGTCAATCATTTCGCTCATTTCGCTCTCCATGACCTTTGAGGAACTCGCCTCACCTCCTTCAGCTCCCGTCTGACTTGGCTCTGCCTGAAGTTTGGCATGTTGAGCAGAAGAAAATCTACTGGCTCACTGTCTTTTGGTGCATCGGGATCATTGCCTTCATCATCATCCCTTCTCAACTCCTCAGCATCCCTACAACTTGTCTCCCCCTGAGCCTTTAGGTTTTTAAATAATTGCTCAATCAGGGATCTCATAGTGCGGATCTCTGCAGCCTGGTCGACAATGAATGTCTTCAGCTCTAGATTTTCTTTATCAATATTTGCATTGTGTGCCTGAAGTTCGTCGACGGCTTTGGTAAGCTGGAAGATTTGGACTTGTTGGAAATCAACCTTGCTTCTGAGCTCAGAAAACCTTTGGTTTTCAGTGAAGGTGGATGAGGTGGATGGAATGGATTGGATGGGTGACGGGATGATTGGTGGTGGTGGTGGTGGTGGGATGGATGTTTGAGCTGATGGCTGAGCGATTGGAATTTCAGGCTCAGAAGCAGAGGCAGACGAAGCTCCCTGCATAAATCGATGCCTCTTGGCCCTCTGCGTAGGCACTAAAGGGGCTATATCTTCAACCTCGAAATCGGAGTCATCTGCATCCGAATCCCTAGATGCTCTCCTCTTCCCTGCTTCTTCATCAATAACCCCTATTCTTGATCCATATGTGCCTATTCGGATAGACGGATCTTCTGTCTCTTTCCTTGGTGCCTCAATCTCAATCTCTTCAATTTCTTCCGCCTCAGATTCAGATGTGGTCACAGCTTGACCTTCTTCCTCAGGTATATAATCCTCTATCTGGCGAAAAATATCTTCTTCACCAGCTAGAGGTTCCAAAATATCTCCAACAAGCTCAGAAGTAATCTCTTCATTTGCATGCGGCCCTTGAGCCCAAATCTCTTCCAATGTCTCCACCCGTGGATCAGTTACGAGGGCTACAACTGAAGGACTCGCAGTGTCCGTTGATGGACCTGCTTCATCTGACTCCTGCACCCTGCTAGATGACGGCCTTGTAGCCTGAGTTTGTCTAACTGAAGGTCTCTGCCTCCTTCTTTGTTGTTGCTGAGGCCTCTGCTGTTGTTGTTGCTGTTGCGGCTGCTGCTGAACTTGAACGTCTCCTGCCCAGTTTGCACCTTCTGGGGCTTGAAAATCAGGATTTACCGCAGCACCAAAAAGTAGTGCATCTACTGGTCTCACCAATGCACCCCTGTGGGCTTGACAATCAGAAAAAATTCTCTTGTCGATCACTACAACACTTTGAATCTCTGGCAATTGTGGCAGATTTAGCAAAAAATGTCTTATCAGCATCATCAGGAACCTTGGATACATCAAAAATCTTTCTCTTGCTGGAGCTGTTATTTGGTGAACAAACTCCGCAAAGAACACTTCAGAATAACTAAACCTCTGGTTGTAGACCAACGCTATCATCGCCGATTGTATCTTTGACACGATGTAATCAAAACCGGCTTTCTTCGGAGCGAAGCACACCATGAAGACATGTGCTAAATATCTCCATTGCCCAATCAACCCGCTCTTCATGTATGATGCCTTTGCCACATCAAGGCTATACCCCATTCTTAAGAACGCAGCTTGCCTAACTTCCAACGGAAAGTCTATTGGCCCAGCTTCCTGCTCTGCAGACCTCAACTGCAAGACCCGGTGCAATACATCTACTGAGAACACAAGGGGCTGTCCAGCGATCCTTGTTCGGAATACTGTTGGAGTTACTGTGCAGTCGACCTGCAGATGATCCCAAAACTGCCTAACATAAGGCAGCACTATCTGGACATTATGCAAAAGGGCATAAGAAACCCTTGAAGCAACTAAAAAATCCACCATCTGGCGGAATGCCTGAGCTTCAGGCAGCTCACGGTCAACTAGAGTCCATACATTCTGAATCTTGAATTTCAGAAGTTCTTCTTGCATTGCCTCAATCCAAGATGGATCTTTCAGAGCCTCAGATGCCTTCTTAGGTTCTAATTGTGACATAAAACATGCATATTCAAAGGCAGCTAGACTGAATTCAGGAACTGCTGATTCAGCATCAGTAGACTCCTTGTGAACCATCGTCCTTGTTAGCACAGGTGTGCGTGGATCACCCATGATCTGGTTGAGAGGATGATACTTGTGAACCCTGAGAGTGGGTTCTCTTTCAGTCTGAAATGATGTTCCTAGATTTGTATCATCTCCTTCAGGACTACTTGATGATTCTGCTTCAGGAACAGCTTGACCAGAAGATGAGACTGTTTCCCTATTGGATGGAGCTGTTACCTCAGGACTTGGGATTGACACTTCATAATCTACATTTGTATCATGTTAAGCATCCAGTACGCCTGGTGGATCTCAAGATAGAAGTTGTAGAACAGTATACTCATCCCATTTATCAGAATCTTCAACAGTCTGAAACTTTGTGCCAACAGCTTGAATGTTTGTGTGACCAGCATGAGAATTTGTGTTGGCAGCTTCAACCCTGTTTTCATCAGTTTCTACAGTATACTCAATAAAGCTCAGAGAATTTGTTAGTGAATCTAAATCAAACAACCAATCAGGACCAATGCCTTTGACATTAGCAGTGTTTTCATTAAACTCAACATTGGCGCTTTCTTCAATGGTTTTAGACACACTGTTATATACCCTATAGGCTTTGCTTTGAGTAGAGTATCCTATAAAGAAACCTTCTTTAGCCTTACTTTCAAACTTACCTAAGTAAGTTTTAGTATGAAGAATAGTGGATGAACAGCCAAAAGACTTTAGAAAGGCTACTAAGGGAACTCTATGATGGAATAACTCATATGGAGTTTTCCCTTGTGATTAAACAACTTGAACCCTATTTAGCACATAACAAGCTATATTGACTAACTCTGCCCAAAAGGTCATTGGCAGTTTGGAATCCGCTAGCATAGTTCTAGCAGCCTCTATTAAAGTTCTATTCTTTCTTTCAGCTACGCCATTTTGTTGTGGTGTTCTTCGTGCACTATATTGCCTTGCAATACCTTTAGACTCACAGAAACTGTTTAGGATTTGATTTTTAAACTCAGTTCCATTGTCTGACCTGATCATCTTAATTTTTTTGTTGGAATGTTTTTCTATCTTAAGGATAAATGATTTAACTAGCTCAGCAGTTTCATCCTTAGTCCTAAGAAAGTAGACCCATGTAAATCTGGTGAAATCATCAACAATGACTAAACAGTAAGCTCTTTTATTCAAACTCAAAACATATGTTGGACCAAAGAGATCCATATGAATAAGATGAAGAGCAGATGAGATTGAATTTACTTCTTTGGCCTTGTGAGAAGTTTTGTGTTGCTTGCCTTTAAGCCGTGCTACAGAATGATCATCACAGATGAACTCCTTGTGTGGTAAACCTCGTACCAAATTCTTTTTGACTAAAACATTCATAGATTTGAAGTTCATGTGACACATCCTTCTGTACCATGCTTTGGATATCAAACAGCTTAAAGTATTTGATTTGGATAAAAGATCTGTGTCCAAACAGTAGACATTGTCCTTTCTTGGTGTTCTAAGTGAAACAAGATTTTCAGGTATTTTAAAATCTTTTGAAAGAACAATGCACTTAGAGTCTGTGAACAGAACAATGTTTTGTTTATCACAGATTTGAGACACACTTAGTAAATTGTACTTCAGCTGTTCAACATACAAAACATCATTTAAGATCAAACTGCCTGCTTTGACAGTACCTTTACCTATTACCTTACCTCCCTTGGAATTTCCACCAGATGCAACAAATCCTCCTTCAAAGCCTTTGAAATTTGACAAGCATTCAGAATTGCCTGTCATGTGCCTAGAGCATCCACTATCCAAATGTCATCTTGTTTTATGTTGTGACCTGTGGGTGCCCTGCACAAATAAAAGCTTAGTTAGTAGTGGAGTAAACCCAAACCAAGTTGGTTTTGGGTTGTCCCTGTGCATTGACATAACTAAACACTGTTTGTGACTTTTTATACTTAGTGAGATCCACTGGTGGATTTTGTGAAGAATATTTAGTTATGACATGAGGTATCCAGGTGTTCTTTCCAACCTTTTCATTAACAGTCTCAGATGATCCATTACCAGTTCAAGTTTTAGGCTTAGCAGTTTGAACTGATTTTTTAGTGCTAACAGCTTCAGAGTTTGCACTACCAGTTCCAACTTTAGACCTAGCAGTCTCAATATTTGTATCAACAGTTTGATCTGATTTTTTGCCTTTAACACACCATATCTGTGTAATATTTGATTTGGATTTTGCCAAAACTTGTTTTTGGTGTGTAGACTATCTTTTGTTGACTTTTAAGAACCTGTGATCAACTATCTTCTTTGGAACTGGTGCAATAGGTGGTTTGGCCTTTGAATTCTTTGTGTTTTGAACAAATGCCTGTTTCCGAACCACAGTCTGTTTTGCAACAGATGGTTTATACAAACAATGCCTGTCCAAATGATTTTTCCTGCCACAATGGAAACATCTTTTGACTGTTTTGATTGGTGAACCAATTTATTGGACCATAACTGGTTCTTGTTCCTTTGATTTCCCCTTACCTGCTGTTGTGTGGGAAACTTTTGGACACCATGCTTTTGGCATGTGCAGATTGGAACAGTCTTATCCCGTTTATTAACTTTTGAGGAAGATGCAACGTTACAGTTAGAAGGTACAAACACAAGTGGAGCAGCATTGCATACACTCATCTTCTCTTTTCCTTTTTTACTGAGGGTAGGGCTTTCTATACGTGCACTCATTGTTTTGGGTTCTCTCTCAACTTCTTTACACTCACAGCCTTCATTTGGAATCAGTTCTTCTTTAGATTCAGGACTGTTTTCAAGGATAGGATCTACAGTTGTCATTGACTCATCTAATGGTTCATTAACAAGCCTATCAGCAACTTCACTCATGGGATGAATGTATTTGTTGTTGTATGCGGGTGGAGTGGCTCTATATCCTATACCTTCTTTGGGATTGAGCTGAGATTTTACCTATCTTTAAATTGAACTTCCATTAGGTGTTCCAGCTTTTGATTTGCCAGCTTGAAGTTTTCTAAATCTATATTGACAGATTCTATTTTCTTGTTAGCTTCTAACACCTTCTGTTCAGCCTCATCTAGTTTCTTATTTAGGGACTCTATTTTCTTATTCAGTTCCTTTTTCTCCCACTCATGATATGTTCTATCATGTGCCATCTGAATCTCATTATCTTTATAGTCATTGATCTGTTTTTCAAGATCTTCTATGGCCTGCATGTACTCATATCTCATTTCTTCCATCTTAGCTAGAGTTTTGCACATTCTCTCATTATGATCTCTGTACTTTTTAACCATATTTTTGCATGTTTGAGAACGGAGTTTAGTATTTACCTCAGATGGTAGTTCAGTGGAAGTGACATTAGATGTTTCTGCCATAAGAGCTTCATTTTTGAAACTCCTCTTCCGTCTAATCACTCCAGTCAAACACATTGTCTTCTTGAGAAACAAGTGCTTGTGATGATGAAGCTTGATTAGTTTGCTGGGGTCTTGGTGGCTGTTGGCCTTGGGATATGCATTCTCTGGCAAAGTGTCCAAGCTTGTGGCATTTAAAGCATTCAACTTTTGATTTATCAAATGCAGGTTTGCCTTCTGGTCTGGCTTGAAAGTTTGGTCTGCCAGTTCTTTTAAGAAATCTTTTAGCCCTCATAGTCAACATAGCATGCTGCCATTTCAAGTCCATCTCTTCTAGATCATCTGGATGGATTTGTTCTAAATCTTCAGCATTTAGAGCAAATAGTCCATCATTGGCAACAAAAGCTTCATAATGAACTTCAGTAGAGTTACCATCAGCACCTGAAAAGGAAACACAACAGTTAGATTTATCAGTTAATGCTGATGACAACAGAGTAGTGTTATGATTGTATGAAAAGGATTTCTTTTTATTTTCAATCTCAGTTTCAAACACTCTCAGACTGTTGTAAAGGTCATCCAACTCTATTTCATCAAGAGTATCTTTTGTTCTCCATTGGGCAGCATAGACTGTCCACTCTTCACCAAGTGATCTAAGGAATTTTCTGTTTACTTCATCTTGATCCAAGCTGACTTTGACACTCTCCAATTCACCTATCAGTTTATTAAACCTGTCAAAAATTTGAGTAAGGTTTTCGTTCTTGCCACCAGAAAAGTTTTCATACTGCTGGTTTAGAAGATCTTTTTGATTCCTTTTGGTGCTAGCATTGCCAGCAAATCTTTTCTCTAAAGCAATCCAAAGAGAATGAGCAGTATAGAACTTTTTAAACTGATGTTGATAAGCATTAGAAATGACTATCTATAAGAGTGTAAGAGCTTTCACTTCATTCATTCTAGCCTTTCTTTCAAGTTCAGTCTTTGGAGGTGTTTTTATGGGCTTGCCGTCAGCATCTAGTTCAGGATCAACAATAGGAGTGTAAGGTCTTGACTCTACAGATCTATCTTGACGCGACACCGTCCAACGAGTGCGGAATCCTCGTTAGAGGCTTGACGGTAAGATCACACACACGGGAACACGGAGACTACCACGGTGTTATACAAACGACTACGAACGCACCTACACAATGATTCTCTCCGAAGAACACTCTCTGAATACTATCAAATTCGAGATCGCCTTTGCTTAATCAGTCTCTGAAATTCTGCAAAGTCTCATAATTAATCGAATTAACCCTTAATTATACTGACTGATTCGAGTTTGTCTAGGACAAATTCGAATCTGGCCCAAGGCCCATTCGAATTTGTCCTCAATAACAGCTTTCGAATTTACCCTAAATTCAAACCAAATCATTCAAACTTATGTTCGAACCTGTTCCTAAAACTTATTTTAGAACTTAATATGATCGTCTAAGCTTATCATGCAAATGTAAACCTCATACACATTCATGATATCAATAACAAAACTAGACTGTTGTCGTCACACCGGATGTACCAACAAACTCCCCCTTGACGATAACTTCTAGTTGTTGTTCATTGATCGTAATAGACTATCAGAATTAGAGACTATGAGTATCGAAACTAGACAACTATTGTCACATCGGGTGTATCAACAGACTCCCCCTTGACGATAGCTTCTAGTAAATATTAATTGATCTATGAATACCGAAATCACCTTTTATTCTTTGTTATCCATGCCTGCCTCTTCAGATTTGTAGACTAACTTAGACCATTTCCTACCAGTCAGAGGATATATTCTTACCACCTTCATCGAGTGACTTCCAATCAGGTATATCTTTAGGAATAAACGCTCAATCCTCAAGATCCTCCTTTTCTAAGTCATCTTCGAAGATGAACCTCATTTCATCTTCATCTAATTCTGACAATGCTCCGATCAGACCTTGTCTTTAGTTACTTTAGTCGCCTATGAATCCTTGCCTTTTCCCTTGTCACCTTCGATGAACACCGACACCCCCTGAGGATCAGCAAGCTGAGCGAATTGTTGTCTTGAAAGATCTGCCAGCTCATTATTCGGGCCATCTTCTTTGACTTTCCAGCTCACTGCTCAGGCCATCTTCTTCGGCTTCTCTACAATTTCTCCCCCTGAGATGGACGATCTTTAAACAAGTCCTCCAGTATTGCCTCCAGATTTGCAATCTGCTGCTGCTGATCAGTCTCTGTCTGATCCAACTGGGCACTAAGATGTTGAAGTTCACGACGCCTTTGTCAGTTGAAGAATCTGTAATTCTGTAAAAACTCCAATTCTAACACTGTATAGACTTGGTCACCACATGAAACAAGTCATAATATGTTAGTAGGACATTAAAAACCATTATTCAACGATAAAAATGCAATGAAACTCTCATTACTTACATTCTTTGATGGTTTAGAACGTAAACCAAACACTTGAATTAAGTTCGAGAGAAACAATCGTATCTTCATTAAACACTCACAACATCGTAAGTTTTGAAAAAAAAAACTTGAACAGTTTTTAACTTTTTCAACTTATCTTAAGTTTTGAATAACTTTGAACAATATTCAACCATTTCAACTCATCACGGAACTCTTCACTTTTAGCAACTGATTATCACGCAAATTTTGTTTTTCCAACTAGAATGCATCCTAGTACTTTTGACCTTTATCCTACTTAAAATAAAATAAAATAAAAAATAAAAATAAGGTTAAAACTACTCAAAAATACTTTGATACGACCTATACTAATAGAATATTTTTGCGAGAAAGTCAAAGAAGGTTCAATCAGATAGCGGTGTCAAACGCACTTTCAGTATTTCACTTTCACACTTAGGAATTTTTTATTCCTTTGAATGTTTGACGTGATATACATTCCAAGTGCATTGTCGGTATGATTTTTCCTTTAAACATTTAACATTTTGGAATTTCCCTTGGCCTTTTTGTTTATCAAGAAACTACCTTACGCGTCCCATACTTAGATATACTTCTATGATCAAGGCAGACACACAATGATTATAACTTTTCGGTATTGCAAATTTTCTTTAAAAGGAAAACGTCGGACACAGTTTTGTATTTACATACAACAGAGTGTCTTAGTTTGTTCTTAAAGTTTATTTAAAGCTAGCAAGACAGCGGTGATAGGTCTGTACTGACGTACAACAAAGCGACTTATCTTGCTAACTCGAGTCAAACTAGAGGCACAGGTCTGTACTTACGTACAACAGAGTGACTTGTTTTGACTCAATCCTTACTATCAAGATTTTCTTTTCTTTTCTTTTCTTTAAGATGTATCTGATGTGACTATACATCCCTCAGAAAACTTGCATACCTCGTTTAGAATCATTGTCTGTATGTCTCTTACATAAAAATTAAGACCATTTGGTCAAGAGCTACCACTATCCATAAACCATTGGTTATTAGGACCTGTAGTTAACTCTTGCACACTAAACAAGAAAAGTTAGTTATCACGGGGAATCCAAAGCCATGACTGAGTTGGTAATACCATCCTCATTCACAAACTTGACCTCTTTCAAATACCCATCTCTCCTTTCAGGTGACTTGGGTTTTTGATTGAGAACCTGTTGTGAAGTTGAGTGATTAACATCCATTCTCGACCTTTGGGTTGGTCTTTGCGGTTCAGCCCTTGAATACTTTCGGTTATAGTACATCTCATTTTGATAGTTCTGGGCTCTACCTGGTGTCTTATGTCTATTAGGAGAATTATACCTAACTAGAGTGTGACTCCTCTTAGGTGAATTATTCCTAAAGACGGATTGGGGGCCAGACATTGATTGACTAGGGGATCTATTCGGTGAATTATTCTTAAGTCCATCAATTTGTCTGAGAGACACCGGTGGTTGTCGACTACCTAGACATGACATCACACTTGAGTTCTTCTCCGAAATTTGAGAACTATTCCATCTCGTATCAATAAGCATTGTTTTTAAGGTTTGCTGCTCTTGTTTCCCTATGTTTAGTGAAGACTCTGACTTTTTGTAGGGACAACCTGAAGCAACATGTCCTTTGTCATGACACTTAAAGCAAGACATCTTGTCAATAGATTTCTTATAGGCACTCTTTGACCTAGGTGTCTTACTAATACCCTGATTGTTTGTATCAACAGCTTGGTTTAACTCCCCTTTGTTATTATTACTTACAGTCTTTTCTTCCTCTAGTTTTGGCTTACAACTAGACTGAACACACTGTATGTTAGGCACAAAAAGGCCTCAGTCAAACCTGTTCTGCATCTGAGGGGGAGATTATTAATCAAACCTGTTGATGGTTTTGAAGGTTGAATTTAAGGCCTGTTATATGCCTTATTGAAACCTGAAAAAGATTTGTAATATCAGCCTAAAGCTGTTCTATGTGTTGCATGTGTTGCAACGAAGGCAGTTTTGCTCAAGCTGTTCAGTCTGCTGAACAGGCTGGACATAAACTGTCTACGCTGCTCTACACTGATGAGCAGCTTGGGCAGTTTACAAGTGTTCTGTTCTTTGTCAACAGAACCTGTTCTTTGTGAACAGGCTAAACACTTTATGCAATATGTTTCCAAGTCCTCATGTATTGTTTTTGGCTACAAGACCAGTTTACAAAGTCGAAGACAAAGTGGAAATCAGAACTGCTCAGCCTGCCCAAACTGTTCAGTTACATGAAGACAAAAGGTTATTTGAAAAAGGGTGACAGACCTTTTTCTTATATCAAAATAGGCCTTTAAAAGGAAGAAAGACGCAAAGTTGACATTCCTTATTTAGTTAAAGGCAATGCAACAGTAGACAAAGTGAAAAGACAAAAGTTCTGCACACAAGAAGACAAGTTTGCTTTTCAGAAAATGCAGAAAAGGTTATGTTGTCTTTTCAACAAGACTTCTCCTTTTTCATTCCGTCCAATGAAGAAGCTTCACTTAGATCCTCTGAGTGAGTATAAAAGGAAGCTTCTAAGGTCAGAAATACTAAGCCAAAAAAAAAAAAAGGTAAGTGCTGAAGCCAAGAGTGAACGTGCAAGTGTGTTTTTCATGCATGCAAGCCTGCTTGTGTAATACAGTTCCTTTGTGTCTAAGCTGTTCTACATAAGCTGTCCCTCTGAGTCTTGTAAACACAGTGAGTGCTTCTTAGTGAATCTATTCATTGTAAACTAGTTTGAGTCTGTCTTAGACTAGTAAACATACTGTTGTATCTGTCATCTCAGCTTGAAACATTCTGCATTCAAGCTTGTTTGTAATTAACAACTTGTTGATAATACATACAAACATTGAGAAAATAGTGTGTAGTTTTTAAAAAGCTGTATTCACCCCCCCTACAGCTTAAAGCTATATACTTTGGGAACCTCTCGGGACCTACACTGTACCATTTGCCTAACCTGAGGAGTGGTTGAAGATACTTTAGAAGGCTCAGTTACCTTGACTACATCTGATTTAACCATATCATTGGTCTCATCCTGAGGAGTAGGTACATGATTGGTATTTGCATAGACAACCTTAGCCCTAGATTCAGCTAATTCCATATCTGTAAGAGACAGTTAGATGGTACATATGAATCACCTCTAATCTGTTTGATTAGACGAAGAACAAAGACTGTTCTTAGGGTTTTACAACCTTAGAGGCTTGAGAAAACTTAATCAGAAAGCAATTACAACTGAATCAAAACTTGTACGTGCAGACTTACAATTAAAAAAACCTATTCTATCTATATATAAAGCCTTCTGATTTGTTTACTTGAAAAACTCTGATTTCTCTGGTAGTAGATATGCTTGAATCTTCGAATATAAATCTCTTCCTGAATTTCAGCACTTTCTGTTTATTAAACATTTGAGCAGCTTGAACTTGAGCACTGGCAGCTTGAACTTTTGAACTAGCAGCTCGAACTTACTCAACTAACAGCTTGAACATTGTAATTACACAGAAAATCTACTAACAGTTTGAGAAATCTAACTAATAGCTTGACATACTTAGAATATTTTCCAACAGTTTATAGATTTTAGAAATAGTAATTGAATTTATCTTTTATTCACCTTTAATATAATAAGTTTTATTTATATTTTGTGATTTCACGTGCAAATAACATGTATCATCTAAGTGTTCTTTTTTATTATATAAATATTTTTTTTTAAAAACTAAATTTGGACATCCTTTTAAATCAAAAACTATATGTTACCAAAAGTAATAATAAATAAATAAAAAGTTTTGACTTTTTATTTAGAGTAAATTACGGAAATGGTCCCTATGGTTTTGTCGAAATTATGAATTTGGTCACCGGTCTTTAAAAATTTTAATAATGTTCTCTAAAAACACTATTTACTTGCAAAAATGGTCTCTCATCCTCTTCAATATTTTAAATGACGGTTTTATCCTTTTCACAAAACATATTTGGTCCCTTAACCATGTAATTTATTTTCAGTTTTAGTTCTTATAATAATTTTTAGTTTTCGTTTAAATATTAAATGTTAATTTAAAAAGGTAATTATTATTATTATTTACACATTTTTATTTTTTAAATTTTTTTTGATGTTTTGTTTATTCATTTTATTCTGATTATTTTATTTCATTAATATGTTTTTATTTTTATTCTGATTATTTTGTTACATTAATATGTTTAGATTTAATTAAAATATATACAAACAAAAATGTATCTAATAAAGTATACAATTCCAAATGTATGCATTTTATTAAATCAAAATATATAAATGTTTATGTTAAGTTTATATACTTTACTTAAAAATTAAAATTATTTCGAAATTTATAAATGTAACAAAATATTTTAAAATAAGAACAAATAAAATGTTAAATATATTTTTTCTTGAAAATAATAAGTAAGTCGAAACGTATCAACTTAACAAAATATGTAAATAAAAAAGAATAACATGTTAAGTTTATATATTTTTTATTAGAATTTATAATTAAATCCAAATGTAGCAAGTAACGAAATAGTTAAAACAAAACGAATAAAACATGAAAATAAAATTGAAATGTATTAATATAGAAAAATATTGAAATAAAATAATTAATACTAAATTTGAATCCAAACATATTATAAAAAAACATATTTAAATCAAAATGAATAAAACCTTTAGTTTATATATTTTATTAAAAAGTATAATTAAATGAAAGTATATTACGATAATAAAATAGTTTGATGAAAACATATAAAAGATAAAAGTGTATAAATAATTAAATGTTTTATAAAGCGAAACCTAAGATAAATAATATTTTAATAATTAAATAGAATATATAAAAGAAAAGTAAAATAAATAAATTAAATATTCTAATGGTTATAGCTTTTAATAAATAAAAAATAAACCCTACACTACAATAAATATCACCAATAGTGGCGACACCATTAGTGGCGACAACAGCTTTAGCAGCGACAATTAAAAAAGCGGAAACTTGTAGCCGTTATTGGCTTTACCAGCGACATCCGTCGCCACTAATACCCCAACAAAAAGGAGTTTTACTGACCTCCTTTTTTTCACCCTATCTTTTTCACCTCTGCCTTTCACCTTCTCGTTTGGTGCCCCCCTTTCACCTTCTCCCTCCCTACAGCAATCTCTCTCACCTTCACCAGCGGTTGGTTGCTATTTTTTCAGGTAAGCTCGTATTTTTGTCCATTTTTTAGGTAAAATATATGTAATGTGTGTGTATTGGTGTGTATTAGGTCTCTCTCTCTTCTCTCGTCTCTCTTTCTCTGCTGCTGTCTCTCTCTGTGCGATCGTCTGTCTTTCTGACCAACCAAGTTTGTATTTGTACGTATTTAGTGTATGTAGTGCTAGTGTGTGTATTTGTATGTATTTTGAGTATTAGTGTGTGTATTAGTGTGTTGTGTATATTAGTGTGTATTTTGTTTTAATGTATATTGTTTATATTTATAGTGTGTGTTTTGTATAATATTAATGTGTATTTGTGTATGACTAGTGTATATATGTAAAAAGTGTGTAAATAACGCTTTAGGTAAAAAAATGTATGGATTTGTTAAAATTATTTGTAGGTTTGTTTAAATAATTTTGGATAAAGTTTAAGATTTATCAAAACATTTATAGAATTATTGTGTTTTTTAAGTATTTATTAGAATATTTATAGATTTGTTGTGTCTTTTAAGTATTTGTAGATTAGTTAGTTGTTTATAAATTATTTATAGGTTTCATTGTGTATGTATATAATTTATTATATAAAAAGTGTGCAGCGACTTTTTGGCAGCGACTTGTCGCCACTATTGGTTTTAGTAGCGACTTCTTGGACCTTTAGTAGCGACTTTAATTGCCGCTAAAACCACTGTTTCTTGAAGTGCTAGCCCCTTGTCGCTTCTCCGCTCCATGACGCACGCCACTACGACGCCATCCATAACTCTTCTCCGTCTCTCATCGGATTCATGCACGCCACCGGCACCATCGTACAAGAATGACTCGGTCACCTCTCGTTCAGTCGTTCACACTCGCTCACGTCTACTTACATTAAGGTGTGGTGGCGTGTACGGTTTTGTAAGTGACATTTCTCACTACAAGAAAAATCATCAAATCCGATGGACCATTTTTGTGCCGACAAGTTTCGTCGCTATAGACCACAAGAAGACAAACCCACCGCTTTTCACAGTTGACTAGCGGTGGTAACTATAGAAGACCTACTACGTCCAAAAGATGGATTAAATTTTTTTAATTTTTAGCTCCGAAAATATTTATTTCGCGGTGAAAAGACCACCTTTTATTTTTGACCTACAACGACAACATTCACAGCCTCCTGCGACGACAAGTCGTCGCTGTATGTCTTATGCGACGACATGGTGTCGCCACAACTAAACCTAACTGTCAAAACCCCCAACTCGTTCGTCTTCTTCATTTCCTAACTCCTTTTCACTTCAATACCCTCTCACAGGATTTTGGTTCACAGATTTCGTCGTCTCTTTCTCTTTACATATTGTAAGCCCCACTATTTCTGGTGGCCCACCACCACGAAGTTTTCTGGCACGAAAGCATCTTATTCGGGTGTCATTTTCGAAGGTTATAAAGCTTTTTGTTAAGGATATTGTATTTTTTTAGTAAACTCTTGTATATATTTTCTAATCTATTTGTTTATTGTTTTGAAGTTTCAATCCGCCATTTTTGTTTTCTGGTTACCTGAATGTTTCCGGTCAACATATCACCTCCGGCCATGTTAGTCTTTTTTCCATAATTTAGTTTTATTTATAAATCATTTATATAATGTTTATGTTAATAGATGTATGTACTATGTGTTTTTTATAATCTTAAAATTTTGTATAATTTATAAACTAATATTTATGTTAATATGTGTTATAAAGCTATAATTTTTTTCTTAAATGTGTGTGATACAAACATACAATGATATGTTGTGTTTATATTTTTTATATTATAAGTTTTATGTATTAAATATATGGTTGTTGTGAGTGTGTGTGTTTAATTTTTATTAAGTATGAATCTGATTTTCATGTTAATTGTTAAATAAATATATATATTATGTATAATATAGATATAGACGAACAAAAGTTAATACAATATACAATTTAAAAATTATAATAACTAAAGAATATGTGAATTCAGATTAATCAACCAAAAACATGATATTAAACAATTAAGATCACAAAAACACTAACCGAATGATTTCTTTGCACACAATAGGATTTACAATATGAGAGAATAGACGTACATTGTAGCCCTATTCTTTTAGCTCTGAATTTCGTGCAAATACTAAATGCCAAAAGTAAGATTCGTGTTTTTTACTGTACAACAATCACTATTTATACAAAAAGTCGTATCTATGATATAATTACAATTCAACCCTTAGACTAATTACTTTCATCAACTAAAAATAGTTTTCAACATTCTCCCCCTTTGATGAAATATAATCGGTCTTCAGTTTGATAGCCCAAGCTTCATCTCAAAACAACGGATACTCTTTCTGTTTGATAGCCTCCAATTGATCTTTGAAATAAACTATACAATCAGCTTTCTGTCATTAACGCTCAGAGCACCCTTCTTTGTCTTTCTCTTCTTATGAGCAACTAGCTTTTCTTAGTCATCACCTTTTGTAAAGTTCCATCACAAAACTTATTTAACTCAATACTCCGCATAGCCCTCATTTTGATCTTTGTCTTTATAGATTGCAACTGGATGCTTGGCCATGACTACTTGAAACTCTTTAAAAATTTCCATGAACTTGATGAATCGGTTAGGCGCAATGATATTAATCTTCCTCATACTTCTTTCAACCCCAATTTGCAGATCTTGCACTAACATGAGCACCAATTTGGTGTGCTTGAAGTGAAACAATGTCTTAAGTGCAAATCTACAATGTTCATTTCATTTATTTCTACACAACTCATCAAAAAGATCATCAATATCAATCAAATGCATACCAAAACATATCAGCGTCGGTGAAAACGTATGTATTTCCATCAGTTCTGGTCATCGTGAATGTAGGATAAAATATTTTCACGAATCGATCATTTTCAATCTTCACCAGATCTATAATCCTTAATTCACTTCTCACCTTTTCCACCAGTTGAGCTTTGTTTTGAAGTAAACTAGCATAATTCACTAGATTTGGCATATTTGGCTCCAACACCCTAAACAAATTAAAAAATGTGCATGGCACTTACTTTTTACAAAATATTTTCTTTTCATGGTGATCTTCTAAGTAAGGAAGCTTATTTCTCTTTCTGATGTAATCAGCAGATTGCTTTCAGATAAGTCCAACACCTTTATCATTTTCTTCCTTATGTCATCGTCATTAAGAAATGTCATCATGTCACTGATTTCTTTCTGAACAACCTTCTGTGCTTCAAACCTTAACTGATGTTGTCTTTGAGATTCATCAACTAAAATGTATTGATTAAAAAATCTCTCCATAATCTCCACTTCATTAAGTTCCCTAACACTTTGATGCTCAACATTTTCCACTGGAAATGCATCCAGTTCTTCTTTGATAGTAACCGTTACCTCGAGATTTTTAACAGTTGGCATCGGTACATCATCTTTCAAGATCTGCTCAACCAATTCTTCTTCCTCTTCTATCCTTTCAGCTCTTAAAGAAATATCGTTTAAGTCAAACACATCATCATCATCTGATATTTCAACTTCTTTCTCTACTCCTTCAATCAATAATGTATGCCCTTGTGCCTCATTATCAGAGTCATCATACTCTTCAAAATTATAGATTCTTGATTGAACACTTAAAGGAACTGGAACATCTTTATCAAGAATCAATCCCAGCTCACTTTGAGCATCAACAGGTTTTTCCTTAAAGCTCCCATCTTCTGCAACTCCTTCTCCTCTCGTCTCCTTTCTTTCTCTGGATTGGTAATCATTAAAATACCAGTTTCTTGTTCACCAAGCTTCAACCTCTTCTCCCCTTCATGACATCGGAGTCATCATCACGCTCATCATGTTTGCATTTAGGAGTAGAAGCTTGTGCTTTACACATTTGTTCAACTTCAGATATTCTCCCTGACATAGCTCCCAAAGCACTCACTACTGTACTCTCCAACCCAATCATCCTTTCTCTCATTTCATCAAACTGATCTTACACAAAATCTCGGAGCTCGTCGATAGGATTGTTATGGATCTCTTGTTTGACCTCCTTCAGCAACATTCTTTCCCTTTAATAACTTTTGAATGTTTCACATTTGCACCATCATCTCTGAAAACTGATTTGTCATTTGATTAGAAACACCAGCAATGGCTTCATTAAGCTTGCCCTCAGCGACAAAGGGTGACATTCTAACTACTGGGTCACGTAGACTTCCAGTTCACACAACAGTAGAACTTGTAAATAGAACTTCTGTGTGGCCAGTGCTTAGAGATAGCAAAGTTGTAGCTCTGACTGGACTTCCAACCACTTTAAGTGAAGGAGCAACGGATGCTTCCAACACTATGGTTGTTCTGGCAGGGACACTCAGTCCATCTGCACTTACTTCAACACATGAAGTCGACGCAAGTGTCTTAAAAGTGTCACTACAACAAAATGAACCTAAAACAACATGGGAAAAGTGTTGTGTTAGGCCTTAAAAGTGTTGCTATAGGCCTAATGCGACACTTTATGTAGTGCCACCTTAGCCAACGTCGCCTTAGGTCTAAAGCGACACTTTCACTAGATAATGCAACACTTTTCAAAAGTGTTGCCATTATTTTATAAATGCAACACTTTTTGAATGCAACACTTTTTGTATTCTAAATCAACACTTTTTAATGTGTTGCCATTATTTTATAAATGCAACACTTTTTAAATGCAACATTTTTTAAACTTTAAAGCAACACTTTTAATTTATTGTTACCATACTTATAGCAACACTTTACTTATCAAATGCAACACTTATCAAATGTTGTCATTATGTAAATGCAACACCATTATCAATCTATTGCAACACTTTTCTTATTCTTTTTTATTTAATACAAATACAATAAATTACTATATTGATTTGTAATATAATACCAAATTCAATAATATGAATTAACAATATAAACAATATCGTATTATTCAAATTGTATTCCAACAATATTAAGGTCTAACAAAAAATAACCATAATGAAATGTACAAGCAACACAAAAAAAGTCGATTACAATCCCAAAACGTATATTCTTAATATCCTAGACTTGAAATTTCTTTCATATGAAGTCGTTGCTTCATTTCATCATCTTTGCAAGCTCTACACATGACTTTGCATATTCCAAAAGAACGTAGCCTGAAACATACAAAACCAACACAAATATTGTTAGTGTGTTTGGTAATTTAAATGATTGAAAAAAAAATTATAAAGCAGAAAATGTCTGAAACATCAATCTACCCACACCACTTCTATTCTATCTAAAACTCATTTGAGAAGTTATATCAAATCTAAATCCCGAGAGACATTATCAAATGTTTTTAAAAAAAATTACTTTAAATAAGAACAATCTACTTTAAAAAAAAAATTACTTTAAATAAGACGTTATATCAATTGTAGCCAACCTTTGAAGGATTCTGACATTTAAGCTTCATAATCTGATTCCTCACAATGTTAATATCTCAACCAGAAATCATTTGAGTTCCTCAAGCCTGACATTGGTATACACATTAGATTATTGTTATAAGCCTAATCCACATTAGATTAAATATTTAGCTTTAAGGCTGTTTCAAGACCATGGCTGCTGTCCATTTTTTTTTTATGTTCTACACATACAACACATGCACCTACATATTGATATATACCTCACGATGTTGCTGTCTTTTTCCTGCTACAAACACGTAACCAGCAGCAACAAAACAGAGGAAAAGGGTCAATGGTGAACTAGTGCTAAATGATGAACACACACACACACATCCTTGACACACATACCCTTTAATTCATCGCATACCCTTTAATTCATCGCATATTCTTTTGCTGCTGTTATAGCCCAACTTTGGGGCTTTACAGCAGCCAAAATATGAGTTAAAAACATATTATTAGAGGGTCTAAAGGTTAAGGCCAAAGACCACAGAATTAAAGCCAAAAGCCTACGAATTTAGGCCACGATTAAGGACCAAACCGTTGCGGTTCAACCCTTTCTGTTGGGCGCTGTTACATTCAGGTTTAAACTGCTTATGACAGCCCCAATATTCCTTGTTAATGTGTTATTAAAGGCCTGAAGTTGGTGGCCAAAGGCTAAAAGAAATGGCCGAAGATTCGAGGGATTTTTCGGTCTAAAAGCCAAGCCATAAAGGTGTGTGTTCGGGGACTGTTTGTGGCCCTTTTTGCTGTTGTCGTTGAAGCTATTATAGCCCAAAATTTGGGTTCCATAGCAGCCTGATCACACGGTTATAAGGCATCAATAAAGGGACCAATTGCCTCGGCCAAAGGCCGAAAGAATCGAGCTGCGAAACAACAAATCAAATGGGAAATAACTCCACATATTTAAAGCTTTTCATCTTCTTATGTATATGTTCTCTCTAACTGCTGCGTTTAGTTTCTAAAATGCTCAGCTTATTTACAATATGTTCAATTGTTCATAGTTTGGCTCAATTGGTATTATAGCTCATTGTATTTTCTAGCAAGATGAGAAATACACACAGTGGGGCTGTTATAAACAAAATTGCACACAGTGCAAGTTCTTGAAGCATCCACTACTGCCCCTCCTTGTAAACTCTTCTGCTTCTTTTTCTCCACATCCTCAACTACTTTATTAGAAATATACTACTTCAACACCCAAATCAATTTCTCATCCTGTCTTTAATGTTTTTAAACGACCATTGTAGCATTTGACTACTTCAATTCCAATATATACCATAAAAAATAATTAGACAGAGGCATACTACTTCAACACCCAAATCAATTTCACCAAAGAATCATACTATAATGACAGAGGCATCTAAATATAAACATATAATCGAATCACCTTAAAATTACCTAAAACTTCCTTAAATTTTTTAAACAAATTAAACCCAACAAATAAGAATACAAAGCACCAATTCCAGTTAAATACCCATTTGAAATCTATACGAAAAGGAGAAACCCCACTTACCTTAGTTACACCCAGGCCATGAAGAAGATGAAGTAATGAAATACCTGGGTCACATACTGTGGGAGTCTTCAGAAAAACAGACGGTAGAGTGTAGATACAGGAGGCGACATAAATTGGTCTGAGATGGTGGAGTTTAGAGAATAAGAAGATGGGTGAGGACGCCGCTGGTCGAAGACGGGGAGACGCCGTTGACAAAATTGGTCTGAGATGGTGGAGAGAAAGACGCCGAGAAAACCGATTGGGGAAGAATCGTAGGGGAAGACCGATGGTGGAGAAAAAGACGCTGTTGGGGATGACCGATTGGGGAAGATGGAAAAGCGTAGAAGGAGCTTAGGGTTTAGAATAAGACTATAGACTTTAGAGAAAATATGTTTTTCGGATCCATTCAAAACAGACCGCGGTCAGACAACAGACGTCTGAACAGAACGAAAAAAACAAACAGGATTTACCCTCTTTTGTTTGACCGAATCAGACAAAAGAGTTCAATCAGACAAAAGAGGAAAAAACAAACAGGCCATTAATTCTCATTTTGTATTTCTCATGTTAAAACAAACAAGGGAATTGCTTCTTATTTCCATTTTTCTGGTTCATTTCTCTGCACCAAACGCACCCTAAAATCAGTAATTCTCTTCATTTCTCTGTATTTTAAAGAGAACTACTTTATAACCCATGTATTATGTGGATATTGTAATTAAATTTATTTATATAAAATGTATATGAGTAAAAATAAAAACATACAAAAATAATAATTGTGTTTATTTTTATTATTTACAGATTAAAAAAAAAGGTATATTTATCTTTTTAAAAATTATTAAATTGTATTTTCATTTCTGAATTAAACCTTAAAAAATAATATAAAAATCAAGAACTAATACATAAATTTGTAAAAAATAAATCTAAAATCGATTTAAAATATCAAATAATAAAATATTGAGTTAATAATATTATTAAAATGTTGTAAGTTTATTTCATAATATTTATCAAAATTAATCTATCAATTTTTGTTGCACTCTTTTTAAAAAATAAAATAAAATAAAACATGTACTATCAAATCTTGTATTTTATTAATCTTAACAAATAAGACATTGAAATTTTATGTGTATTTTTTTAATCAAAATTACAAAACAAAAAAAAATTATAGTCAACACTTAAAAACATGTCATATTTTTTTCATTATAAATGCAACACTTAAAAAATGTTATATGTTTTTAAAAATGTGTTGCATTTTTTTCATTATAAATGCAACACTCTAAAAATGTGTTGCATTTTTTTATAATAAATGCAACACTCTAAATATGCAACACTTTAAACAAATGTTGCATTTTTTTTAGTAAAAATGGCAACACTTTAAAAAAAATGTTGCATTAAGTCATTATATGCAACACTTATTGTCAATGTGTTGCTTTAGAGGGAACTTAAATAAAAAAGCAACAATTTTTAAAAGTGTTGCATCAAAAGTGTTGCATTAGCTTCAATTTGTAGTAGGCAGCTGTGTACTGGTTTCAATATCCATAAAATCCAAAGGATTTAAGGATAGACTTTGTGTAAAATCCTGGTGAGAAGTTGAACACCTTCTTGTTGGAAAGAAGGTGAGTGGCCGGTGGGGTGTGCAATCGTTAGTGAGATACTGACTGTTTCAAAGCTGACTCCCCTTTGGGAGCCAACAACAGATGTGGCTAAGTCCCGGCTGTCTGGAGTAGGGATCTCCCTCACACTCTCCCTTGCAATCTCAGTTATATCAATTTCAGGTAACCTTTCAGGTTCAGAAATTTCAAACAAACCTGCACCACCCTCATTATCATCATGACCAACATCATCATCATCATCAACTCCTTCATCAAGTCCTTCAGCAATATTTGATAAAGTTCTTTCAAAATTCGAACTTATCTCCCCGCCCCTCACTTGCTCCTCTGCTCCCTCAAACTCAGATTCGTTTCCCTGAACATCAGCCCCTTGCTGATGTTCCTGCTCACCTAAGACTCCCTGGTTAAGAAAACCCGATTCCTGGGTTTCTATAGGAGCATGATGTATTCGATATAATTTCACACTCACACACTCTGGATCTGCATATTTAAGAAGAGCTTCTGGAATTGACATGACATTTGCATTAGGTGCATCTTGTACCCCATGTAGACTCATCATTACGTAGTCCGGGCATTTTTAAGCATTTGATCTCTTCGGTATTTGCTCATTCGCTCTAAAAATACCCCTTATCAATATTGTATGAATTGTTGAAGCGGCACAAACTTCCTTGCTCTGTTTGTTGTTTTTGCCAAGACAACTTCCTTGAGGTCCTCCCATATGCATTGAGCATAATCGTAGTGCTTATTGAAACCAATTCCATTAAATATCCTCAAGCAGTGAATACTTCCTCTGTCAATGCCGGTACATTTAGAAGTCATACACCTGTTGACTATTCCAAATAGGGTGTACCACTCTCCATTCAATCCATTCCGATGGAACTTAGAACTCTTAGGTAAAGGTTTGGAATAACCCACTCAGATAAGATCATGAACCAATTCTTCATCAGAAACAAAATCTTCAAAATCTGCTAAGTCTGGGAAGTTCACTGTGTCAATTCTTCTTGGCAGAAATAAGTTGTGATGTAGTCTAGCAAGGGTGATCTTTGCCTTGAATTGATCTATAGTGACTTTGAAATGATGATTGCCATCTGCAGGTACAAACTTGATGTTGTGCCAGAATTGTTGCAAATAAACTTGAGGGATTGAGGGTTTGTACTACAATAGGTAACCAAGTGGATATCCTTTCAGAATGTCAACAATGATAGTATGGCTGACTTTGATAATCTTTGGATCAAGTCTATGATAGGATGACAATATTTGGTTCTAACAAGTTGGGTGTCAGGGATAGGTGATGAAGGTGATGGTCGGGTAACAGAAGCTAATTTCATTGGTTTAGAGACCGGTGTATGATTGGAGGTTGAATGTGAATCTGAAGAATTAGAATTTTGGGTGTGGGCTTGGGATGCCATTTGTAACCTGTAAAAATAATAAACATGTTAGTAATGTCAGGTAAACAAATGTAATCCTGCAGATAGAAAAATAAAACATTTTACTAGAAATTAGAAAAATATGTGTTATACTGTTTAAAGCATCAGGATTCCAGACAATAATATTAAAATATTATTGTTAAGATTCCAAAGTCAATCATTAAAAAACCAATGTTAATAAAACACAGATTTTAAAAATTTCTTCAAAAATGTGAAATTTCTCTGAAAAAATAAAAGACCACCACACTTAGAAAATTTTTTGAAAAATGTTACATGAAACTCGAATGATTCATGAAAATCCTCGGGTGAGGTATGCATTTCGAAACTTTTGATATTCAAAATCAAAATAAATGTTGTGTGTTTTGAAATGAAACTTGAAATTTTATTTTCAAGTTCATATATGTAACATCCGGCATGAAACTAGGTTAGCAACTACGACCTAATCAGTATTTAATAGTCAATTATAACCTAATCAGTGGTCATTAGAAATTAATCAAAGTGATTAACAAGGTTCGTGAAGAAATTCAACTCAATTAGAATCAAATTCATCGGTGCGATGAATCGGGAAATCAATTAATCCGATCGATTTACGATATGATGGATTAATTCAACTAAGTACGTAATTAAATTATGATTAGTGACACTAATCATACACTAATACAATTACTTAACATTAATTATGCAAGACTAAAACAATTCATTAAAACAACGCATCCAAAAGTATTTATAAATTTACAAGAAAAGGGAAATACAAAAATACATTTCTAAATACATTTATACAAAAAAAAATATATCATAAATAACTCCTTATGGCCGGGCCATAGGAGGTACCATTCATAGGTGTTGACTTTCATTTTATATCCACAACACCATGCACAATCACCATCACACTTTATCTCCATACTTTGCAAGATTTTCACTCAACCTCCCTTATCACCATCTTTTCAAGACCAAATCTCCTCTATAAATAGAGACCTCATCCCATTCATATCCACACCTTCACAACACCAAAAACTCTCTTCTTTCTCTCCCAAAAATCCGGCCCCCATCTCTTATACAACCAAACATTGTGTTTTTCTTTGTTCTTCAAGAAATTCAACTGTTCTTGGTGCAAATCTTGCAAGAGTTGCAACTTCTTCTCAATTTCATACTCCAAATACTTCAAAGTAGGTAAATACTAACTTATTTCATCTTATATTTATGTTTATATAAGTCTTGCATAATATACATAATCACCAACAACAACAAGTTTCATAAAAACTCAAGTTTCTAAATCACTAGTTTTGCTTTTAAGTAGTTTTCCGCAAATGTATTTATAAATATATAAACACATCATATAAGTATAAAAATTATGAAAACAAGTGATATATATGTCTTTTATAACTTTTATATAAGTAGTCTTTGAATAAACAACAAGAATCACTAGTTATTTCAAGTTTATAAACTACGGATTTTCGGCAGAAAATTTACACCGACTTTGAAAAATCATAACTAATTCATTACTTAACGAAATGAGTTGATTCTTGTCTCAAAAGTTAGATCTATGTCTTAGCTATAAATCTGGAAGTTTTCATAATTTATTTTGGAGTTTAAGACCTCCAGAAATTATTTGGGAAACCGAAAGTTTGACAGCTCAGAAATGGCCAACATAGGGTTTTCAATAAGCTTTTTCCCCAACCTAAACATCTCGAAAAATGGCCGTTCTTGACTTTAAAAATCCTTTGTATATAGTAGTTTAATGTCCAAGAAAACCAAAGCCTAAAACGTTTTGGAGCTTGGTCATAAACAACCTCAAAGTAGGCTGAAAAACCTTCGAAAAAGTTGGAAAATTATATATATATATAAACTTGACGTTTTAAGTGGATTTTATATATAAAACTTGTAATGTTGGGTGATATAAGACATAAAAATCTATAAATATACATATTATCATATATTAGAGATATTAAGTCCCTATTATCATTTAGGACTCGATTAAGCACATCCGGTTTCATCACCCATCAAACAACGCAAAATTTGCATTTTACGCTCGTATTTGTCATCGCACTCACGGTGAGTCTTCATAGCCCCTATTTTCACACTGTTATGTTTTGGCGTTGAAATACATGCTACGTTTTCATATGGACACAGAAACAACTTCATTTCTATTATGTATTACACATGTGGTTCCATCAGCCCTTAAATCATGAACCGTTAATTGCATTTATTTGTAAGCGCGAATATATTGTGGATAGATCTATCGGGAGTCATGTCCCCCATTCGGGTTAGTTCAGCTCGGCTAACAGCGGGTGCATATATATTCAATACACGGTATTACGTATGGGAATACTGCACAGGGCAAACCAATTTAGTTAAGCTTCGATTGCATGATGGTTTATATGTAATACATAACATGGAATTTATGATTTTATAAATTCAAACTCAACTGTTGTTGTCCATACAAGTCAGATTTACGTGTAAACCTATGAGCTCACCGGCATTTTTGTTGACGTATTTTAGCGTGTATTTTCAGGAAATTAAGGCAAGTGTACCGCACCGGAAGTATTTTCAAGCTTCCGTACTTTTGGAGTAGCATGCATTTTCAAACCACCGGAGATTTAGTTGCATTATTTTGATTACTTTAATTATGTATTTAAATCTCTGTACCGTGTGAACTACTATTTATCATATCAGGCTATGTAAAACATTTCTATATTTTTTAAGTTTTATCGATGTATTTTTGAAAACCTCCATATAGTGGTCGTTCGTTATATTTATGGTTACGCTTCCACGACGTCCCGCTTCGTTGCCAACCGGGGTAACGGGGTGTGACAGTTTGGTATCAGAGCCAGGTTTATAGTGAACTAGGTTGCATTAGTATCCAAGACTATAACTACATTACAAATTTTTACTGATTTTCAAAGGCATTTGTATAATTAACTTAATATGGGACTTGATGACAGCATCATGTCAAGCCGTGTTGTGATCATACTATCAGATTCGGAGGAAGAGCATACCCACACTAGCCGGTATAATCCAGGGGTGTTTGTCGAGGAAGACGCATCTGAGGAAGAGGACTCCTCTAAAGATGAAGGATCGGAGGAAGAAAACCCCTCCGAAGCTAAGGGACCAGAGGAAGAAGCAGAGCCGATGGAGGTTGACGAATCCTCTAGTGGGTGGGGATAGCCATCCGAAGAGGACCCACCATCACCGTTGGTTCCCTCTTACATCCCCTACCACCCATCTGCACCATCACACCGCACCTATCGCCCTCACCCCAACGGGCCACTGATGAAGTTTACGGCCCGTAAACGGGTATTTATGCCAGGACGGGAGACTATCCTGGTACCGGCACCACAGCCAAACCCGCCGCAACAGCGACGGGCGGATGCACCATGTTTGGGCTGGATGCCCGAGACCCTCCAAGAATGGAGGAGGGAGTAGGGAATCCCCTCCCACTTTGAGGTCGGAGGATCATCCTCCGTACCGATCCCACCACTCACCCAAGAACCCGCCGAACAGACCATACCACTCTTGGAAGCACGGTCTACAAGGCTTGACCCCCAAGTGCGGTTGCTTAATCAAGACATTGGAGAGTTGACAGCCCGTTTAGAGCGGGAGGAGTTTCAAAACTCCAACTTGTATTGGGCTAACCAGCACACCCTCACCATCCAGCAGGACGGCCTAGAAGGGCTTCGGCAACTATTAGCCGAGAGCGAGGCTCGTAATGAGGAGCTGACTCAGTGCCTCATTGCTTTGGAAAAGGGAGAGACCCCCGATCACTCCCGCACCTAGTACCCCTTATCTATCTTTGTAATGTTAGAAAATTATTATGTATTAGTGTAGGACTAAAAATTTTCAGGTAATAACCCGCCCCAATGTAACAAAGTTATGAATGATTAATGAAAATTGCAAGTTATTTATGAATCTGTGTTTGATGATTATAGCACTGTGCCTTAAGAAAATTTGAAATCTTTAAGACTCAACTTCTTACACTATGCTCTTTTCTTTAAACTTTAAGATAATGACGCCAGGGAGAGCTATGAACACTGCGGATATCGAACAACTAGTCGCACAACGAGTGGCAGCAGCTATAGCCACCTATGAAACCAACAGCAACAGCACCGCAAACAGCGACGGAGGTGCTAGTCGCACCATGGGAGGATCTGATTCAACCCAGAAAGGGTGTGGAATCAAAGGATTCTTGAGTTGCAAGCCCCGATACTTTAACGGGACTGAGGGAGCAGTCGGATTAGTACGATGGTTTGAGAAATTGGAGTCTGTTTTCCGTGTTAGCGGATGTATTGAAGGAGACAAGGTGAAGTTCACCACCCACACTCTACAGGATAGCGCATTGACATGGTGGAATTCCTACGTCCAGTCTGTAGGAATCGATGAAGCCTATCAACTCGCCTGGTCCGTGTTGAAGCAAATGATGACAGACGAGTACTGTCCGAGAAACAAACTCCAGAAAATGGAATCGGAGTTCTGGAATCTAGCAATGAAGGGGGCAGACATTACAGGGTATAATAACCGATTCCACGAGCTGAGCATCCTGTGCCCACAGATGGTGACCCCCGAGTACAAGAAGATTGAGCGCTACATCTGGGGACTCGCCCCTCAAATCCAAGGCAATGTCACTGCCTCCAACCCAACAACCGTTCAGGACGCTATCAGAATGGCCAAGAACCTTATGGACCAAGTATCCCGGAGAAACGAGGCCAAAGCAGGGGAGAATAGAAAATGGGAGGACAAGTCTGGGAAGAATTCGGGCCCACAATCCAAGAAGCCCGAAACCATCAAGGCTTACGTAGCTGGAGTCGAGACAAAAAAAGGCTAAACAGGTACAAAGCCTTTCTGCACCCAATGCACCTACCATCACAACAAAGGTCCCTGCCCAACCCCTTGTGAAAAGTGCAAGCGTCTTGGTCATTTGACCAAGGACTGTAGATTTGGTACCCCGGGTAACAACGGCGGCAACCAGAGGAGCTGCTATGAGTGGGAGCTGTCGGGCACTTCAAGAGTGAGAGCCCAGGGTTGAAAAAAGGTGGAGGAGCTTAGGGGAGAGCTTTTGTATTGGGAGCAGGTGACGCTCTCAGGATCCCCATGTGGTATCAGGTACGTTTCTTTTAAATAACATTTACGCTTACGTACTCTTTGATATTGGGGCTGATAGGAGCTTTATATCTGCTAAGTTTAGTAAGCAACTGAATGCCACTCTTTCCCCATTAGAAGATGCTTATGCCGTAGAATTAGCGGACGGAAAGTTTATTGAAGAAAATATTATAATTCAGGAGTGCACATTAAAATTGGCAGATCATCCCTTTAAGATAAACTTGATGGCTATTGAACTCCGAAGTTTCGATGTAGTTATTGGTATGGATTGGTTGTCAGACAACCATGCTGAAATTTTATGTGGTAAGAAAGTTGTAAGAATACCACTTAAGAAAAAGAAAGTCCTCACAGTCCAAGGAGAAAGAATGAATCGCCAGTTGAACGTCATCTCTAGTTTAAGAACGCTGAAATGCCTTCGAAGAGGTTGTCAAGCAGTGTTAGTTCAGCTAGTGGAAAAAGAATCGAAGGAGAAGCAACTCGAAGAAATCCCAGTAGTGCGTGATTACCCAAAAGTCTTTCCTGAAGGCTTGCCTAGACTTCCACCAACTAGGCAAGTAGAATTTCATATTGACTTGGTGCCTGGAGCTGCACATGTCGCACGAGCACCCTACCGATTGGCACCGTCAGAGATGCATGAATTATCCAATCAGTTGCAAGAACTGTTGGAGAAAGGATTCATCCGACCAAGTTCCTCAGCTTGGGGAGCTCCGGTCTTGTTTGTCAAGAAGAAGGACGGATCCTTTAGGATGCGCATCGATTATCGAGAGCTGAACAAATTAATGATCAAAAACCGATACCCTCTTCCCAGAAACGACGACTTATTCGACCAATTTCAAGGATCATCAAGTAAAAGTTTGGGAAGAAGATATACCTAAGACAACATTCAGAACTCGTTATGGACATTACGAATTTCAAGTGATGCCTTTCGGTTTGACCAACGCACCAGCTGTATTCATGGATCTTATGAATCGTGTGTGTAAACCATATCTGGACAAATTCGTGATAGTGTTCATAGATGATATTCCCATCTACTCCCGAAGCCAAGAAGAACACGAACAACATCTCAAGCTGATCTTGGAGTTGTTAGAGAAGGAACAATTATACGCAAAATTTTCAAAGTGTGAATTCTGGTTGCGAGAAGTCAAATTCCTTGGGCATGTGATCAACAGCCAGGGAATCCAAGTTGACCCATCAAAAATCGAGGCTATAAAGAACTGGGCAACTCCTAGAACTCTCACAGAAATCCACCAATTTCTAGGACGTGCCGGTTATTACAGGCGATTTAACTTCTCAAAGATAGCGGGTTCCATACAGAGCTGATTCAGAAAGATGTGAAGTATAGCTGGGGTGAAGAGTAGGAAAAGGTGTTTGAACAGTTAAAGAAAAAATTGTGTAGTGCACCAATTCTGTCCTTACCTGAAGGGACAGAAAACTTTGTGGTCTACTGTGATGCCTCACACAATGGATTAGGTTGTGTGCTCATGCAAAAAGATAAAGTCATTGCTTATGCATCGCGACAACTTAAGGTTCATGAGGTGAACTATACGACTCATGACTTGGAGCTCGGAGAAGTGGTGTTTGCTCTTAAATTATGGAGGCACTACCTTTATGGTACGAAGTGCACGGTGTTTATAGACCATAAGAGCCTTCAGCATATTCTGAATCACAAAGAGTTAAATATGAGGCAACGTCGCTGGGTTGAGTTGCTTAGCGATTACGACTGCGAGATTTGTTATCTTCCGGGTAAGGCGAATGTTGTACCTGATGCCCTGAGCCGAAAGGGAACGGGTTAAACCTTTGAGAGTCCGAGCGTTGGTCATGACTATACAGTGAAACCTAAACTCTCAAATCCGCGAGGCACAAGAGGAAGCAGTCAAGGAGGGTAATCTGCTGGATGAAGCCTTGAGGGGAATGGATAAGCAGTTTGAAATCAAGTCAGATGGATGTCGGTACTTCATGGGCAGAATTTGGCTACCAAAATTCGGAGGAGTGAGGAAGCTGGTGATGGATGAAGGGCATAAAACAAGATATGGAAGTGGGAGAATATCACCATGGACTTCATCACCAAGTTCAAAGACTTCTGGAGGTTATGACACCATTTGGGTGATTGTGGATCGACTTACAAAGACCGAACACTTCTTGCCAATCAAGGAGACTGATAAGATGGATAAGTTAACACGAATCTATCTTAAAGAAGTCGTCTCAAGGCATGGAGTACCTGTATCAATTATATCAGATAGGGACAGCCGGTTCACATCAAGATTTTGGCAATCATTGCAAGAGGCATTGGGTACACGCCTAGACATGAGCACAGTCTATCACCCGCAGACGGATGGTCTGAGTGAAAGTACGATTCAGACCTTGGAAGACATGCTAAGGGCATGTGTTATCGACTTTGGCAAAAGTTGGGACAGACACCTGCTATTAGTTGAGTTTTCCTATAACAACAGCTATCACTCGAGTATTAAGACCGCTCCATTCGAGGCACTCTATGGGCGAAAGTGTTGATCACCACTTTGTTGGGCTGAGGTAGGAGATAGCCAGATCACTGGACCCGAGATCATCCAGGAGACTACAAAAATGATAGTCCAGATTCGAAACCGGTTAAAGATCGCACAGGATCGACAGAAAAGCTATGCCGATGTTCGACGGAAGGATTTGGAATTTTAAGATGGAGATCAAGTAATGTTGAAAGTCTCGCCTTGGAAAGGCGTAATCCGTTTTGGGAAACGAGGAAAACTAAATCCTCGTTATATCGGACCATTCAAGATCACCAAAAGAATTGGCCCAGTAGCCTACCGACTCGATCTGCCCCCAGAGCTTAGTAATGTTCATTATACCTTCCACGTATCCAACCTTAAGAAGTGCCTGGCTGATGAAACACTCGTTATACCCATGGACGAGCTGGAGCTAGATGATAAGTTGAACTTCATTGAACAACCCGTGGAAATAATGGACCGAAAAGTCAAGAAACTAAAGCACAGCCGGATCCCGATAATAAAAGTCAGATGGAACTCTAAGCGAGAACCTGAGTTTACATGGGAACGCGAAGATCAGTTCCGGGAAAAATACCCGCATCCGTTCTCAAATACTCAAGCATTGGAGAACACGAGCTAATTTCGGGACGAAATTCCCTTAACAGGGGGAGACTGTAACATCTGGCATTAAACCAGGTTAGCAACTACGAGCTAATCAGTATTTAATAGCCATTTATAACCTAATCAGTGGTCATTAGAAATTAATAAAAGTGATTAACAAGGTTCATGAAGAAATTCAACTCAATTAAAATCAAATTCATCAATGTGATGAATCGAAAAATCAATCAATCCGATCGATTTATGATATGATGGATTAATTCAACTAAGTACGTAATAAACTTATGATTAGTGACACTAATCATACACTAATACAGTTACTTAACATTAATTATGCAAGACTAAAATAATTCATTAAAACAACGCATCCAAAAGTATTTATAAATTTACAAGAAAAAGGAAATACAAGAATACATTTCTAAATACATTTATACAAAAAAAAAAGAAAATACATCATAAATACCTCCGTATGGCCGGCCCATAGGAGGTAACGTTCATAGGTGTTGACTTTCATTTGTTGACATTTTTTAGCGTGTATTTTCAGAAAATTAAGGCAAGTGCACCGTACTGGAAGTATTTTCAAGCTTCCGTACTTTTGGAATCGTATGCATTTTCAAACCACCGGATATTTAGTTGCATTATTTTATCATATCAGGATATGTAAAACATTTCTACATTTTAAAATTTTATCGATGTATTTTGAAAACGTCCATATAGTGGTCGTTCGTTATGATTATGGTATGCTTCCGCGACGTCACGCTTCGTTGCCAACCGGGGTAACGGGGTGTGACAATATGACCAAGACAAAACCAAACACACTTTCAATTTCAGATAAAACCAACAAAATCAACATAACACAAAAACACACATTCGACACACCAAGAACACACACAGATACATTTAGGCATACAACTCGAAAAATAACGAATAATAACACAAATCAGAAATTACACTTACAATTTCAACTCAAATCTTGAAAGCTTTAACAGAATAATGGTTTGCTTCGTTGTTAAGGAATGTTGAGAGTGGTTTTTGAGAAGAAGGTGAATAGTGGTCGTGGTTTTTCAAAAAGTGATTTTGAAATTCAAAATTCAAATTTATACTCCAAATTTGAAATTTTGAAACACCCGGCCCAAAATATTTGACCCACTCTCTTTTTCGAAACTTTCAAGCCCAACTATTCAAAAAAAATTTCACACACAAAAACAAAAAATAAAACAGAATAAAAGTAACAAAAAAAAAAATTCAATACAACTAAAAAATTTAAAATGAACAAAAAAATTTAACTAAGAAAAAATAAAAGATAAAAACATGTTGCACCCCCTTCAATTTTGCATTTGAGCTCCCCCTCAGATGTAATCCTCTTTTTATTACAGTCCCCCCTACAAGAAATCAGATATTTAAAATATCAAATAAAATTTTTGTCTGCTCCCCGTGCACATGACAATCCGATTATGTTAAACTCAGAAAAACTAAACTTTTAAATCACATGAGATTAACAACAATTTTAATCAAGTAAAAAAATGTAAATTTATAATTATATTGTGTAACTACTTAATGTTTATATCTAACGATTCAACATACCCAATTTGTATGCCAAAAAATTAAATCATTAAACATCTAAGGATTTGGTAAACAAATCAGCTAATTGATATTCAGTGGGTACAAAATATAACTCTACATTACCATTTTCTACATGATATTTTATAAAGTGATACCGGATATCAATGTGCTTGGTTTTTGAGTGTTGCACCGGATTTGAAGTTATTGCTATTGCACTTTGTGAATCATAGTAAATTGGAATCTTTTGAGGTGTAAATGCGTAGTCTCTGAGTTGGCTCTTCATCCACAACACTTGTGAACAGCATGATGATAGGACACCATATTCAGCTTTAGCTGTTGACAGAGATACACAATGTTGCTTTTTGGATGACTAGTAGACGGGTTTGTCACCAAGAAATTGTACTGCTCCTGATGTAATTTTCCGATCCATTTTGTCACCTGCATGATCAGCATCAAAGATGGCAGTTAATGTAAAAGATGATTCCCTGGGATACCACAAACCTAAGTTTGGAGTTCCTTTCAGATATCTTAAAATGTGTTTTGCAGCAGCCAAATGTGATTCTTTAGGATGTGTCTGATATCTAGCACAGACACAAGTAGCAAACATAGTATCCGGTCTACTGGAAGATAAATACATTAATGACCCAATTATCCCTCGATATTGAGTTACATCTACAGGTTTCCCTGAAATGTCCTCATCGAGTTTAGATTTAGAATCCGGAGCCATTTCATTGGTGTACTATTGACCATGTTAAATTTCTTAACTTATCTTGAATGTATTTTGACTGATTGATGAAAATGCCATCGCTTAGTTGTTTTACTTGTAGACCCAAGAAAAAATTAATTTCTCCCATCATGCTCATTTCAAACTTTTGGGACATTAATAATGTAAATTTCTTGCAAAACTCATTATTTGTAGACCCAAATATTATATCGTCCTCATATATTTGAATGACTATGATATCCGGACCCTGACGTTTTATAAATATGGTTGTATCAATTGCACCTTTGTTAAATCCACATTTCAAAAGATAATTTGAAAGTGCATCATACCAAGCACGAGGTGCTTGTTTAAGGCCATACAGTGATTTGTCCAAAATATATACATGATCTGGCTTCAAAGGATCGGTAAACCCTTCGGGCTGATATGTATATACTTCGTCAGTTAGTTCCCCATTTAAAAACGCAGTCTTCACATCCATTTGATATATAGTAAAGTTTTTATGTGCAACAAATGTTAAAAACATTCGAATCGCTTCAATCCTGGCAACTTGAGCAAATATTTCTTCATAGCCAATTCCCTCCTATTAAGTGTATCCTTTGGCTATGAGACGTGCTTTATTTTGAATGATGACACCGTGTTCATCTTTCTTATTCTTGAATATCCACTTCGTGCCAATAATGGACTTGTCCTTTGGTCGTTCCACCAATCTCCACACTTTCAACCTTTCAAACTGATTGAGCTCTTCTTGCATAGCCACAATCCAGTCTGCATCCAGAAGAGCTTCTTTTACCGTTTTTGGCTAGATCTTACTAAAAATTTGAGAAAAGACACTCATTCATTGTAGCTCTTCGGGTTTTTACTGAGGCTGAGGGATCACCAATAATGTTTTGGGGTGGATGTTTCCTCGTCCATTTGAATGTATGAGGGTAAGGTTGAGGTTTTTTGGTACACCCTATGTGACGATAGCAGTCTAGGTATGTAATATATAGTCGTTTGTAATAGTTGAAGGCTTTATTAATACAAGTTATATATGTTTGATCATGATTGTGTATGATGTTTACATTTGCGTGATAAGTTCAAAGATAAGTTCTAGAATAAGTTCCAAGGCTAGGGTTCGAACTTATCCATACCAAGACGAACTTAGTGAAGCTATGTTCGTAGGGTTTTGGACATGTTCGTTGGCTTGGGCCTAAACGAACTTAATCTATTAAGTTCGAACCTAATCACTATAATTAAGTTTTAATCCGTTTTATTTCAGGACTTTTGCAGAAATTCATGATCAGAGCTTGTATTTGTGGACGTACAAGCTAGAGTCGATTTCAGAGAGTCTTTCAAAGAAAAACACCGTATCGGGTCGTTCGTCGTATCGGCTATCATTGTGTTAGTCTCCAGTTTCCGTGTGTGATCGATCCGTTAAGCCACTAACGAGGATTCCGCACTCTTTGGACGGCGTCGCGTCAAGATCTGATCCGTGAAAGAGGTGACCTTACAAGGTTGGTCTTGATTGGGATTCAAGTCCAGGTAGGGAATTCGGGGATTTGTTTCAGAAATTGATGGGATATCAACTGAGGTGGGAGTTTCTGAATTTTCAGAATTCAGGGGGGTTTCAAAAGATTCTGGAGCTTGAATTGGTTGTACACTATCAACAGGTAAGTGAACATCTGTTGTTGAAACATCTCTAGTATATTCTGAAATTGGTTGATGCGAATGATCAGAGACTACGACCGGATCTTCAGGAATCCTGTCAGGAACCAAAATTAGAACATTAGTTTTGGTCTATTCAAAGTAGTCTTCAGAAAAATTTTCAAACAATTTATTAAGATCAGTCATTTAAGCATTTTGCTCAGATGACATCTTTGAAGTCGACATTTTAATTTTGGGTCCTGACTGTTGTGTTCAAAATAAAGCAAGTAGTTGCTACAGCTTCAGCCCAAAGGAATAACGGTAGATTTGATTAAGCCACCATCGTCCTAGTAGATTCCGCAAGTGTGCGATTTCTTTGTTCAACAACACCATTCTATTGTGGGGTACGAGCTGCTGAATATTGATGAGTTATTCCAACAAAACTCAAAATTGTCTCGAGTGACTTATTCTTGAATTCTGTACCATTATCAGATCTAATGGTTTGAACCGATAGTTGCAACTTGACTTGAATTTTGCGAATGAAGCCGATAATGATCTCGGTAGCATCAGACTTGGATCTCAGGAAGAATACCCATGTGTATCTTGAATAGTCGTCGACTATTACCAACACATATATTTTCTTGTTGATACTTTGTACTCGCATAGGCCCGCACAAGTCCATATGTAGAAGTTCTAAAGACCTAAGTGAAGAGTGTTCAACCTTTAACTTGTGAGAGGCTCGAACCATCTTCCGTTTTTCGCAGGCGGCACACAACTGCTCCTTCTAAAGTCGGAGAGTAGGTAATCCTTTGACTTTACCAACTTTTGCAAGGTTGGTTAATTCTTTGAAGTTCAGATGGGATAGACGGCGATGCCACAACCAAGATATATACTTTAGATGTTGCTTTGGATAGTAAGCAAACATATTTCTTCATATTGATATCAACTAAATCTATAGAGTACAGGTTTGTTTTCCTATTCCCTGCAAGAATCTCCTTCCCTCCCCAGATCTAATGTTACACCGATTAGCCTTAAAGTTGACTTCTAATCCTTTGTCGCACAGTTTCCCTATACTGAACAGATTATGACCAAGACCATCAACGTAGAAGACCTTTTGAATAGTTATTTTGTCGTACTCAAGACTCCTATAACCTTTAATCGGACAGTATTGATCGTTGCCAAATCTCACCGTCCCACAAAATTTGTCTAAAAATTTCGTGAGTGTTTCTCTCTGTCCGGTCATATGCTTTGAGCACCCGGGGTCAGGTACCACACATGATTTACCTATAAAATGAAGAAATATGTGAGGTACCCAGTTATAGTTGGGTACTTCAGAATTAGGTAAATCATGTGATAAGCCTTTAGACTTCTGTTGGTACACCTGGTGTGACGATAGCAGTCTAGAAATGTAATAGATAATCATTTGTAATAGATGAGGCTTTATTAATACAAGCTATGTGTATTAATTCATTATTGTGTATGATATCTACATCTGCATGTTAAGTTCTAGACTGTGATGATAAGTTCTAGAGTATCAAGTTAAGTTCTAGACTATCAAATTAAATTCTAGACTGTAATGATAAGTTCTAGAAGTGCAGATAAGTTCTAGACTATGAAGATAAGTTCCAAGGATAAGTTCTAAGGCTAAGCCTCGAACTTAACCCAACCCAGACGAACTTAGTGAAGCTAAGTTCGTAGGGTATTGGGCATGATCGTGGGCTTGGGCCTAAACGAACTTAATGGGTTCAATTCGAACATATCTGATATAATTAACAATTAATCCGTTTTATTTAGAAATCTTTGGATTTACGAGTTTCAGAGCTTTGCACGTGCACGTGCGAGCTAGAAAGTGATCAGAGAGTATTTCTTGGAGCAATACATTGTGTCGGGTCATTTCTTACATCGGCTAACATAGTGTTCGGCTCCGGTTTCCGTGCTGATCGACTCGTTAAGCGTCTAACGAGGATTCCACACTCGTTGGACGGTGTCATGTCAAGATCAGATCCGTAGACGTGGTGACCTTACAAGTGGTATCAGAGCCATCGTGAGTGTTCTTCGTGATTGGTGGATGTTCATAAGGTTTCTTGACGTCTTACTCGGATAAATCACGTGTTTTTGAAGTTTTGTGAGTTCTACAAGCAAGGTTACGGAGAAAGTTCATATTAGTTCATCGTTTCAGTCGAAACTAGTGTTTTTAATCCTAAAAATATTGGTTTAATATGAATGTTGAAAAAATCAAATTTTTGGTCGTTTCTCGAACTTGCGGCGCTCGAACATAAGAGGTGTATTCGGGTTCTTCGAACTTGTTAGACGACGCTCCTCTCGAATTTGGTTTAGGGTTTCTCGAAGTTTATTGGGTTTCGAACTTGTTAGAGAATTCGAACTTGTCTGGGATTCGAATTTGTTGGGTCTCGAACTTGGTTGGAATTCGAATTTGAAGTGGTTCGAACTTGCCAGGATTTTTACGGTTTCTCGAACTTAAGTTTGTTCGAACTTGACAGAAAATTTAGGGTTTGTCGAACTTACAGGCTTTCGAACTTGTAGAATTCGAACTTAAGACACAAACGAATTTAATTTGAAAAACGAATTTAACTTTAAAATTATTCGAACTTGATTAAGTTCGAAAGATTTGCTTTAAATTCAATTTTAAATTAAATTGTTTAAGTTCGAAACCAAAAGGTTTTAAAAGAATGTCGAGTTTGCATAAATTTTTGAAAATGGACCATGAAGTAGGCAAAGCTAATTCCCCATCGATGCTAATAAAGTGGGAAGATTACTACTGGTGGAAGGACAGATTTGCAGACTTCGCAAGATTTAATGATATGCGTATGTAGACATGCATCGACGAAGGATACATTCCCCTAACACAAGAGCTTAAGGGCCGATTAAAAGTTTTGACGTATCAGAATATGAAGGATGACGACAAAAAGATTTATGTGGCCGACAATAGAGCTGTTTTGTCAATTAGAATGGCACTACCTCGGAGATTCTACACACGCTAAGAAATCACAGAACTTCTAAAGAGCTATGGGACGCTCTAAAGAAGAGGTGTGAGGGAAATCCCAGGGAAAGAAAGGGGAGAATGGAGATGTTAAAACAGCAGTTTGTGATATTCAAGGCGCTCAAGAATGAGTCCTTGGATGAACCATTGCTAGATTCTACCATCTACTGACTGAACTGGATAATCACAGTGTTGAATATCAAGAAACAGAAAATATAGAGAAGTTTCTGGATGCTTTACCTGCTAAGTCGGAGATGTACACGGCGCTGATGAAGCATGATGAAGACAAATTTGAAACTCTCACTCTGGAATAGGTCATTGGAACTCTGAGGGCCTACAACTTTAAGCTACAGAAGAAGGAAAGGTAAATTGATCAAGTACAAGACACTAAAATGTACTTTGGAAAATCAAAAACCTCAACCTCTAGTTAACGAAAGTCGGGGGCCACAGCATTCTTCTCCGGAGAAGAGTCAATACCAGTCGAAGCTGAAGAATCTGGCAATAGAGCTTTCTTAGGGTTTTCTAAACCTGAAGAATCTGGTAATACCAGTCCAAGATGACTATGAGTGCTAAATCAGCTGAGGAGCATCTAAATCTCCTAGCTTCGTTTGTAGCAGCTTACGGCAACTGCGTTCAAGGCAAAATAAACGATCCAGCTCTGTGGGGAGAGGAGTACGATTAGGTAGATCCGGACGACTTGGAGCAGATGGACCTACAATGGCAACTGGCCATGGTTACGCAAAGGGTCAAGAGATTCATGGAGAGAACGGGTTGGAATCTTAGTGTGAGTAACAACGTTGGTTTTGACAAGTCAAAGGTGAAGTGCTACAATTGTCAAGGATTGGGACATTTTGCCAAAGAGTGTCAAGGAAGACAGAATTCCAGTGGTTCAGGAAATCAAGCTGCGATAGCTGGTCTATTAACGAACGTATCTTCTAACAGACAGCTAGATGGAACATATGATTGGAGCACTCATCTGGTGTTAAATGCCAGAGCTTTTATGGCTGAGGTAATTGAGACCGATGAGAGAGCTGAAGCAGAAAAAGAGGACACACAGCAGTCCGATTTAATTCCTCTGTTCGTGGAAAAATCTGAGGAGCAAACCACTCTGGAGTTTGTAGCTCAAATGGCTAACGTGTAATGAGACCGCAAAAAGTTAACTCTTAATCTTTCTATGTTTCATGATATATGTGTTTTATGTGCTACATTAAATGATAGATTGAATCTAGTGCTAGACACACATACCACCATGACATCACAAATCCAATTATTAAAATCTGATAATGCTAGTCTTCTAGATATTAAGGAAGATTTAACGGCCAAGATGAAAGCTGATGCTCAGGATGTAATGGTTCTAAAAGATAAGTTGAGTGAACAATGTGTCAGGTTAGAACTCATGTATGAGCATGTAGAGTCATTGACCAAGGAAATCACCCTTAAGGATGTAGAACCAGCTGAAGCTAGAGTTAAGGTTGAAGAGGCCAATAGCAAACTTGAAAAGTTTAGGAACTCATCCCTAAATCTAGGCAAAATCTTAGAAGCTCAGAGGCAGTCTAAGAAACCAGTGGGCCTAGGTTATTAGAAAAATCCTCCATCGTTCAACAATAACCATGTGCCTCAACCTCAGGATAAGACCACAGAAACAGCTAAATCATAGGTGGCAACTATAACTGAAACTGAGAAGGTTACTACAACTTAGGTGTCAACCACAACCCCTAAGATTAAGATAGTTAAGTTTGTGCAGTCTGCTAGTGACACTAAACTAGAAGAAGCAAAAACTGTAAGTGATAACAATCAAGAGGTTGTAAACACTGTAGTTGAACCAAAAGAACATGACACTAGTGTAACCTCCCTACTTTTCAATTATATGTAATTTACAATTTTAAGGACTTAATTGTTGTATTATTGGATGATTATATCAATTTAAGTTAATTTCGAACATAATATCGGGTTAAATAAGAAAACACGAATATGAGAGGTATAATGTGCAATTGGGACAAAATAGAAAATAAAAGATGGAAACTCTTTCATTTTCCACAAACTCACTCTCTCTCTCTAACTCTCTCGATCTCTCACTCTCTCTCTCTCTATCTAAAAACCCACCATTTCATTATCAAAAATCTGAAAATTATTGGATTTAAGTGTTCAAAATCGGGATTCAAGCATATTGGAAGGAACTATAACAACTGCAAGCAAAGATTCGAGGTAAAAATCATTCAATCTTTCGAATTTGTGAAGTTTTGGTTCGGTTTTTAGGAAGAACCGATTTCAAAGATTTATGTAGCAAATGTTAATGCATGTAATGTATTATGATTGATATGTTAAAATCGAGTATTGATGTTGTAGTATATCAAATTTCAGAATCAGATTCCACCTCTAAGTATGATTTTGAGATAAGTGTGTGTTTTAGTGTGTGCGTTCATCGATGCATGATGAAAAAAACGGACATAAATGGGTTGATTTGGTATGTTAGTGTTATGCTATAAGTTAAATGAGTACATTTAAGTTTATATTTACAAATTTAGTTATTGAAACATGCAAAAATGGTCAAAAATGCAAATCTGGAAAATATTGGAAATTTTACCAAGTATGAACTCGGTCCGGATCTGTCCGAGTTCGGACCATACGTAGTTTGGACCTACAGTGACTTCCGACCAACAGTCATTTCAGGTCCATCCCAATTCGGACCCCCAACCTAATTCAGACCAATACCCAAAATTCGAACCTTACCCATTTCAGACCAATACTCAACTTCGGACCACCCCATTTCGGATCACCCCAATTCGGACCAAAAGAACCATCTGGACTTCGGACCATCCGAATTCGAATGTGGTCTGAAATCAGTTCCAATTACACTTAATTTCAGGATTTAAGATTTAAGCAATTACTGACATTAATTCACTATTACACTGACTTTATAGATCATTGTGGTGTTGTCTAACACACATCGATTCAGAGACACGACACACTGTACCAATCACTGTGAGTAATAGATTATAATTCTAACATTTATTGTCTTCGCATTCACGTATATATATTCAATGGCATGTTCACATTGTTCATTACATCAATTGGCACTCATGAATGATTTGTTGTTATGATGTACACTCGTAGTTGACATGTAACACACATGTAGCCAGCGTTCATTTGAAAGTACATCTATTTACATCATGCTCGCACTGCATGATTATTACTTCACAATCTGATGCGACCTGGACTGGGGCTGACAGCAGGCCACTGTCGGGGACTGATCATCCCACTCGTTATCCTGGTTAGGTTCGGCACATCCTCGATCAGCATTTGAACTGCCAACCCCATGCTTGCGCTGCATGGTTTTCACATACTACGAGGCTTACACTGCCTGTTTGCACATACATTGGGGCTTACACTGCCCATGGTTACGCAATGCTTGTTAAGAAATATTTGTTGAATGCATAATCTGTTATCTTACTAAGTAAATTAGCTTACTGTTGACTCACAATGTTTTCAGGCAAAGGCAAAGGTGTAGCTGGACCTTCTTCTTAAGCAATTCATTTCACATCTCGGTGTCCTAGAAGCTACTTTGGTACATGGACGATATAGCTTTGGGGCTGGGATTTCATGACTTAAAAACAATTATGATGTTGTAATAGTTAGACTTAATCACTGTAGACATGTACTCTTATGGCTTTAGTGTGGAACTGCTTAAATCTGATTTAAGTATTCAATTTTAATTATCATGTTATTCATTGGGTTTTTTTGTTAATCCTGGTGATTCTAATTATACTATCAAAATATGAGGGCATCACAGAGTTTGGTATCAAAACATTAGTTTGAGGTTTCAAGTGTCCGCGAGGACTTGGACTCAAACTTAGGTTATGATATTAGAATGAACTCCTAGGAAATGATCCAAACTAAGATAGGATTGACATGCACACGGGGACAAATAAAGGGTAACTATAAACACTTAGGACTTACAAATAAATGTTCTAAATATAAATTGTTATATTTCAGAACATGTCAGGAGACGACCTGACTCCTCAACAGATGCTCCAGATGATGCAAGCTCTCATGGAACAAAACAACGAATTACAATCCAAATGAATGGCTGAGCAGGCTCAGTCATTTGCAGACCAATTAAGGCCAGAGATGAGGCCGAAGCGAAACAAAAAGCCGATAAAAGAAAGAACAAAGAGCAACAACAGGATGATCAAGAGGATAGGCAAGGAGACACTGGGTCTTCTAACAAATCAAGGGGTTGCAGATTTAAGGACTTCAAAAGTAACGGAGCTGTTACCTTTGACGGAACTGGAGATGCTGTCACAACATTGGAATGGATCACCACCACGGAGAGAACTTTCAGAATCAGCGACTACGCTGAAAAGGACATGGTCCGCTTTGCAACTGCAATGTTTGCATGGGACGCAGTTATGTGGTGGGATGCAATGACACATGTGTTGACGATGGAGGTAGTGTCACACATGTCTTGGAATGAGTTCAAGAAAGTATTTTCTCAGCCATACTGTCCTACCGATGAGAAGCGGCGTCTAGAGGAACAAAGACGGTTACACAATATGCCGTTGAGTTCACCCGTTTAAGCTTGTTCGCGCCGCATAAAGTGGACACAGAAGAGAGAAAGATAGCCCGGTTTGAGGCCGGTTTAGACTATGAGATTCGCCGAACCATAAGTGGGGTTCGGTATACAACTTTTGCTGGTTTGCTAGCGGCTGCTCAGAATGTTGAGCAGATCGTCTTATTGTCCGGATATGTCATCAGTTCAACCGCCGCAACATCGACTCAACCGTCGCCGCCAAAAAGGCATCGGGAGTCTGGATCATCCTGATTCTGTCCTCTATCCAGTCAACCATATTCATCACCCAAAAAGGGAAGGGCCTTTTCGGCCAGTTCTGAAATGAGAGACTGCAGGCGATGCAGAAAAGCGCACTCTGGGGAGTGCAAGACTCAAGACATGTACTGCTTCTGCTGTGGGCAGAAGGGCCATCACTGGGAGCATTGTCCACGAAAAGATGATACATGCTACAACTGCCACCGACTTGGCCATTTTGAAAGGGACTGCCCGAAACCCATACGAGATCAAAGTGTTTAGCAATCAACGACAAGATCTTCTGCAGTTTCCACTGCTCGCAGGGATAAATCTCAAAAGGCTCCAGCAAGGGCATTCCAAATCACTGCTGAAGAAGCAAAAGATGACCCGGAGGTGGTCATTGGTACGTTGTTTGTAAATTCCGTTCCTGCACGTATATTGTTTGATTCCGGAGCCAACCGTTCGTTTGTCTCCACTTCATTTGCTCGTCAATTCAATATGCCTACTTCAAAACTACAATTTGTACTTGACATAGAGACTGCTAGCAACATGTTAGTTAAAGCAGACAAAGTATATAGGAATTGCACATTGTTGGTAGAAATTGTAATGTTCAATATTGATCTAATCCCTATGGAGTTCGGGGAGTTTGATGTGATAGTAGGTATGGATTGGTTGGTTCACAATGAGGCCCAAATTGTTTGTAAGAAAAGGATGATTAAGATCACTACTCCAGAGGGCCGAGACATTTGTATCTATGATGACAGACACAAAGGCGATTTATGCCTTATTTCAATAGCAAAAGCCCGAAAGCACGTTGCCAAGTGTTGTCCTACATATTTAGCCTACGCTATCGATGCTAAGGCTGAAATTCAAAATCCTTGCACCGTTCCTGTTGTTTCTGAGTTTCTAGATGTCTTTCCAGAAGATAACTCGGGATTGCCACCTGATCGTCAAGTGGAATTCCGTATCGATCTTATTCCTGGAGCTGCTCCAATAGCATAGGCTCCTTATTGTTTAGCCCCTACTGAAATGCAGAAAATTCTGAAACAATTACAGGAGTTTCTCGATAAGGGTTTCATACGCCCAAGTTCTTCTCCATGGGGTGCTCCTGTGTTGCTTGTTAAGAAAAAGGATGGCACATTACGTATGTGCATCGACTACAGAGAACTCAACAAAGTCACAATCAAGAACAAGTACCCATTGCCCCGGATTGATGATCTCCTCGACCAGTTACAAGGCGCAAGCTACTTCTCGAAGATTGATCTTCGTTCAGGTTATCACCAACTCAAAGTACACCCAGATGACCTTCCAAAGACGGCTTTAAGAACTCGTTACGGACACTACGAGTTTCCGGTAATGCCATTCGGTCTTACAAATGCGCCGGCTGCTTTCATGGATCTCATGAATCGAGTCTGCCGGCCAATGCTCGACAAATCTGTCATCGTATTCATTGATGACATTCTCAGATACTCAAAGACCAAAGAGGATCATGCTGCACATCTGCGAGAATTGCTAGAGTTGCTGCGCAAAGAGCGTATTTATGCCAAATTCTCGAAATGTGAATTCTGGTTGAGGCAGGTACGTCTCAACATTTGAAACAAATTTCATGATCCTTATACTCAATCATAAACTCTTTGTTAACTTGTGCCTCTTAAACAATCAATTCAGAGCCAATTATTGGGGCACGTGATATCTGGTGCTGGGATTGCTGTTGATCCTGCAAAGATCGAAGCTATCCAGAACTGGGAATCACCTCGCAACGCCTCAGAAATTCGTAGTTTTCTGAGATTGGCTGGTTATTACTGCCGATTCATCAAAGACTTCTCTAAAATCTTACTCGGAAGAACACAACTTTCATTTAGAAAGAAGAACAACAAACGACTTTTGACAAATTGAAGCAGCTACTAAGTGAAGCACCAGTATTAGCCCTGCCTGAAGGGAACGAGGACTTCGTCGTCTACACAGATGCATCAGGCCTAGGTTTGGGTTCTGTTTTGATGCAAAGAGGAAATGTCATAGCATACGCTTCCAGACAGCTCAAACCACATGAGAAAGACTACTCCACACATGACTTGGAGTTAACTTTTGTGACCTTCGCTCTCAAGCTATGGAGACACTACTTGTACGAAAACAAGTGTCAGCTATACACCGACCACAAGAGTTTAAAGTATATATTCAGTCAGAAGGACTTGAATATGAGACAGAGAAGGTCAATGGAGCTGATCAAAGATTATGATTGTGAGATTTTATATCATCCAAGGAAAGACAACGTAGTGGCTGATGCCCTAAGCAGAAAAGCATACTGCAAGGCATACTGTTATGCATTGACTTCCACAATACTGACATCAACCATCATAGATGATGTAAGAGCTGCTAAATTGCAGGCTCTATTAGAGGAGAATGCAAAGGATGGGAACATCATAATTCAGTTGCCATTAATGCAAGACGATGGAACTGGACTCAAAGGTGTCTACGGCAGAGTTTGGGTTCCTAAGTTCGGGAACATGCGAGAAGTAATTCTTGAAGAAGCTCACTAATCCAAGTTCTCAATTCATCCTGGAAGCACAAAAATGTACAACGACCTGAAAGCAGATTTCTGGTGGCCAGGCTTGAAAAGTGACGTTGGGCAATTTTTGGAAAAATGTAGAACATGCAGACTAGTCAAAGCAGAACACCAGCAACCCTATGGTAGTATGCAACCTCTTCCTATCCCAGAATGGAAGTGGGACCATATTACTATGGACTTCATAACCAAGCTGCTGATCGGGTTATAATTACCGTGTTTATTAGATATAAAAGAGTTGTATTTTAGCGAGAAAATGTTGTAGAATGTGCTACTATTGAATAAATTATGTGCTTGTACAGGTAAATAAAATCCAGTCTAAATTGGCGAAAAAAGGACAAATTTTCAGAGCCAGGCACAGCCCTGCGCCCAGACCACGTGCTCAGCAGAAGAAATTAATTGACCAAAATACGGATTTTACAGACAGGCGCAGGGGGAGCGCAGGCCTGCGCCTACGGCTACGCCCAGCCCATTAAAATAATTTTCAGCCGTTTTTAGGGTTTTTCCAGCTTTTCCTATAAATACAAAGTCAGAGTTTTAAAGAAAGGATTGTGTTTTGGAGAGGAAGGCTTAGGAAAAGGACCCTGTTTGAGCGAACACGAGTATGAAGAGCACACGAGTCAAGCTTCGACATTTGCTATGAAGATGGATACACAACTCTGGAGTATCGCACCAAGGATGTCCGGCTAATCTCATCGTAAGCATTCTCGGAGCAAGCACAACGCTAAGTGTTTAATTTTATGAACGATTATTTTATGTTTGCATGGGTTTATTAATTATGTTTAGATTGTAAACAAATGATTGTTATTTGTTTGGTTGTGTTTCGCAAGATAGTTCGTTGATATTTTATTATTCATGCACAGTTATTTATTTATTTAAGACGAGTAATCAAACGTGTCACGCGCTATGCCCAAGATCACGTAACAATTCTAATAATAATTATAACAAGGATTATGTCTATGTAATCTTCACATCGTTTATAAATTAAATACAAAGCTAAGTGTGGAATCCGGGAATGGTTATCTTCGTATTTTATTTAATCAAACAATTTCATTAAGTTTTCTTTTTACAAATCTCGGAAGTAGTTAAGTTTATAAATCAAGTAATCAACTTTTTACAAACCAATTAATCTTTCCAAACTATCTTACAACGCTAGTCGCTCGAATACGTGCATTTAATCTCTCGCTCTCTGTGGATACGATCCCTACTTACCCTAGCTTCTAAGGTATTTAGTGGTTATTTTTGACGGGTTAACGACACTGGCATCAAATTTTGGTGCCGTTGCCGGGGAGCGGTTGCGCTTAAGTCACGTATTTTAGTAATTAGCTTTTAGTTTAGTTACTTTATTTTTCTTAGTTTAATTTAGTTTATTTCAAATTATTTGCTTATTTGCTTTAATTTGCTTATATAGTTTTAAATTATTTATTTGTCATTATTCTATTTAATTAGTTTTTAAGCTTTAATTATTGCCTTAGTTTTATTAAGAAAAAGGTAATCGTGGCGCAACATCGATTCTCACCAAAAAGAAAGTTTCTAATTCTAGTTCTTCATCTAGCCCTCATAGGTTTATGCACACACGATATTCTGGTAGAATTTCACCTTTGAAGTTTGATCCAGAAATAGAAAAAACTGCTAGATCTAATAGGCGAGCCACAACTCAAGCGAACGAAATTAAAAATATTTCTCCTAAAGTAAACGTGGAAGAAGAAGTAGTTAGTTCGGAAAACGAGAACGTCAATAACATTCTTGTCGACGTCCAACAAAATGAAAGACCGATGGGAGACCGTAGAACCATAGAATCCCATTATAGGCCGGGTGATATCCTTGATCCATCACTCATTCTCTACCCAATCAACGAGAATGAACCTGAAATTAGACCACAACTATTTAGCATCTTACCCGTTTTTCGCGGAGCACCAAGCGAAGAACCGTATGAGCATTTAGCCGAATTTACCACCATTTGTAAGGCCAATCACGTTAGGGGAATGACCGTAGATGCACTCAAACTTAGGCTATTTCCTTTTTTCCTTGAAGGAACGAGCGAAAAACTGGTTTGTGTCACTTCCCACTGATAGTATAACTAATTGGGATGAAATGAAAAAAGAATTTCTACTGAATACTACCCAATTAGCAAAACTACAGAAAAACGTAAAGAAATAAGTGGATTTAAACAGAAAATTGGGGAACAATTCCACGAAGCCTTTAATAGGTTAAATGAATTACTAAGAACATGCCCTCACCATGAAATTCCTAAATGGATGCTAATTAAAAACTTCTTTGATGGGGTTAGTCAGGAAAGTAGGAATATGATCACCGCCACTTCAGGCGGAACCTTTTTAGCTAAGGAAGATGATGAAGCCTGGGAATTATTAACCCAGTTAAGCAATGGTTTATAAGTCCAAGCGGGTTCGGATAGTAGTGTTGGTGTCCAAGTTATGGGCATAGACAACGCATGGAAAAAGGAAGTTAAATCTGATATATCCGAACTAAGCAAAGAGATGGACTTGTTGATGAAGGGAATGGGAAAGGCTACAGTAGCACAGGTCTTCTGTGTCACTTGTGGAGACCCTTCTCATCCAACCGAGAATTGCCCACATATCTTCGCTCATGAAGAGTATGTGAATGAAGCTTTTGGCTTTCGACAACGAAGAGAACGGGAGAACCCATACTCAGAAACCTACAATCCGGGATGGAGAAAGCACCCGAACTATTGTTTGAGGGATAATCAAGACAATGATGCTCCCCCGAAGCCAAGATATGAGCAACCTCGTCAACAAAACCGAGACTTTCAATATGGATTGACCTCAGCTACGAAGGATGATCGATACTATAAACGCCAAGACCCTAAAGAAGAGCATGAGTCACGACCAGTGTCGGGGAATTTGAAAGAGTTTTCCGGGTTTATGGAATTCGTGAAACAACAAACCATGGTTCAAGCGAAAACTATGGAGATGCTTGGAAGGCAAATGGGACAAATTGCAGAGTCCTTAACTAAACAAGAAGAAGGGAAGCTTCCAAGTAACACAACGGTTAATCCATCGCACCACCATGGCAAGGAAAAGAAATACGAAGTCAATGAAGTGAATGAAGTAAATAAAGTCACTACCCTTAGGAGTGGAAAAGATGTAGATAATAAGATAGACATGCCTAAGGAAAGTGAAACAGACAATGAGGTAGAAATTGCCTATGAAGAGGAACCACCTAAATCAGAGTCAATGATAGAAACAAAGATTAAGAAAGTAACATTTAAGGAAGTAGAAACCAAGAAACCAATCGAGACTAAAGTTGGGGAAGGCAGTTCCAACACTGAAATTGCTCCTTACCGAACGGCCTTAGAAAATCCGGCATCATTTCCTTATGGTAAGAAAGGACCTAAAAATGAAGAATTATGGGACATTTTTAATCAAGTTAAAATTAACATTCCTTTAATCAAAGTTATTCAACAAGTCCCTTCTTACGCTAAATTCTTAAAAGGCCTTTGTACTCAAAAACGTAAATTCAAAATATCTCTTCCAAAGCAAATAAACCTCACTGAACAAGTCAGTGCAGTTATCACTAGCTCACTGCAGCCTAAATTAAAAGATCCAGGATCACCCTTGATTCCGGTAACTATCGGCGATATCCAAATTAAGAAGGCACTTCTAGACTTAGGGGCAAGTGTAAACATCTTACCTGGTAATTTATTTGACCAACATGATCTAGGCACCCTACAGACGACAGATGTCATCCTACAATTAGCAGAAAGGTCCACCAAAGTACCACGAGGGATGTTATTTGATGTATTTGTTAAGGTCAAAGACTTCTATTATCCAGTAGATTTCTTAGTGTTGGACTCAAACAGTGCTTACAAAGAAAGCCAACCGACAATCATATTAGGACGTCCCTTCTTAGCCACAATCAATGCTCAGATCAATTGCAGGACAGGTGCCTTAGACATAGCATTCAGAAATCGCAAACTCTGACTCAATGTCTTTAATAATGTACCTAATGCACCATTGGATTCAGAGTGCTACATGATCGATTTAGTTGATGATTTAATACAACAACAATTATCAACAATAACATGTAAAGATCCAGTGGAGCTGCTTCTGTATTATAATGAGCACAAGTTAGATAATATGCCAGAAGCTAAGGAGTTCGAACTTGAACGTGTTCAGTCAGTAGATTCTACTCAACCACGTTGGACACATAAGATCGAGAAACTTCCTACTGATCTTCCACCATCAGCAAAACCATCTCTAGAGCAGCCACCCAAGTTAGAGTTGAAACCACTTCCATCTCATCTCAAATATGCTTTTCTTGGCCCTGAGAGCACATTGCCCGTAATCATTACAACAGATCTTACTGCTGCACAAGAAAAGGCCTTATTAGAAGTTTTATCGAGATATAAGGAGGCGGTAGGCTGGACCATAGCAGATTTTAAGGGGATTAGCCCAATACTGTGTATGCACAGGATTATAACTGATCCAACAGCTAAGCCGAGCAGAGATGCTCAGAGAAGGCTAAATCCCAACCTTAAAGAGGTAGTGAAGAAGGAAGTACTAAAATGGCTAGATGCTGGAATTATTTATCCGATATCAGATAGCCAATGGGTTAGTCCCACACAGACCGTTCCAAAGAAATCTGGAATCACTGTTGTCGATACTCTTGAAGGAGAAAAGATTGCAACTCGCCCTGTAACGGGGTGGAGAGTATGTATCCACTACAGAAAGCTAAATGCCGCAACCTCTAAGGACCATTTTCCCTTGCTATTTATCGACCAAATAGTAGAGAAATTAGCAGGGCAAAAATTCTATTGTTTCTTATATGGATATTCGGGGTATAATCAAATTCCGATACACGCAGAAGACTAAGATAAGACGACCTTTACTTGTCCGTATGGCTCATTCGCCTATCGAAGAATGCCATTTGGATTATGTAACACTCCGGCCACATTCCAGCGATGTATGATGGCTATATTTTCAGACATGGTCGGAGGGTCTCTTGAAATCTTCATGGACGACTTCTCTATATTCGATAAGTCATTCGAAGGGTGTCTCTGTCATTTAGAAAAAGTTCTCAAGCGGTGTACCAAAACCAATTTGGTATTAGGCTGGGAGAAAAGTCATTTCATGGTTAAAGAGAGAGTAGTCCTAGGACATATAGCTTCTGAAAGGGGAATGGAGGTTGATCGAGCTAAAATACAAATAATTTCATCGTTACCACCGCCTACTAAATTAAGGGGATTCGTTCTTTCTTAGGACATGAAAGTTTCTATAGGAGGTTTATAAAAGACTTTAGTGCCATAACCAAACTATTATGTAACCTTCCCCTTAAGGACGCACCTTTCAACTTTGATAAAGAATGTATAGAGGCGTTTGATACATTAAATGTGAAGCTCACGGAGGCACCAATTCTGCAATCACCTGATTGGTCTCAGCCCTTTGAGATCATGTGCGACGCAAGTGATCATGCAGTAGGTGTCGTCCTTGGTCAAAGAGTGGACAAAAATCCTGTAGTAATATACTATGCAAGTAAAACATTTTCTGAAGCTCAAATTAATTACACAACAACTGAAAAAGAATTGCTTGCAATAGTGTATGAGCTAGATAAATTTAGATCTTATGTCTGGGGAGCTAAGGTAATTGTCTATTCTGATCACAGTGCCTTACGACACCTCTTGGCTAAGAAAGATGCTAATCCACAGTTAATTCATTGGATTCTGTTATTACAGGAGTTTGATTTAGAAATTAGAGATCAAAAAGGCTCAGAAAATGTAGTAGCAGACCATCTATCGAGATTACCAGCAATCACCACTAATATGCTGGATTCCATTCGGGATAACTTCCCAGATGAACAATTACTGTTTATCGCAAAAGTGCCTTGGTTTGCTAATTTAGTGAACTACTTTGTCACAGGGAAAATCCCAGGCCACTGGAACTCACATCAAAAAAAATATTTCTTCTCCCAAACTAAACAATACATTTGGGAGGAGCCGGATTTATTCAAAATAGGAGTAAATCAAATAATCCGGCGATGTGTTCCAGACAATGAGCATTATGACATTCTAAATCACTGTCATTCGTATGCATGTGGAAGTCATTTTAGTGCTAAAAAGACAGGCCATCGAATTTTACAAAGTGGATTCTTTTGGCCGACTATCTTCAAGGACTCATATGTGTTTGTTAAATCATGCTTACGATGCCAACAAATAGGAGTATTTTAAAACGAGACCAAATGCCTATGACACCAATTCTTATAGTAGAGATTTCGACGTGTGGGGCATAGACTTCATGGGACCCTTCCCTAAGTCGTACGGTTTCAAATATATCCTGGTGGCAGTTGATTATGTCTCTAAGTGGGTAGAAGCTAAAGCCACAAGAACAAATGACCACAAGGTAGTATGCCAATTTGTCAAACGAAATAAAATTTCTCGTCATGGAATTCCTAGAGCTACAATTAGTGATGGGGGTTCTCATTTCAAGAACATGTACTTTAGCAAGCTACTTAAGCATTATGGAGTTACCCATAAGATAGCAACCCCATATCACCCACAAACTTGTGGACAGGTAGAAGTGTCTAATAGGGAAGTTCAGCGCATACTAGAGAAAACAGTACGACCCGATAGGAAAGACTGGTCAACATGACTAGATGACACACTTTGGGCGTATCACACTGCTTTTAAAACCCCTATTGGCATGTCTCCCTATAAGTTAGTATATGGGAAATTATGTCATATTCCGGTTAAGCTAGAACATCGAGCCTTATGGGCAATCAAGAATGCAAATCTCAATTTCACAGCTGCCGGTATAAATCGAAATCACCAACTGAACGAATTACAAGAAATACGTAAGGAAGCTTATGAAAGCGCTAAAATATATAAAGAAAAGACAAAAGCTTTCCACGATCAATTAATTAAACGGAAGGTGTTTAATAAAGGTGACAAAGTTTGGTTATTCAATGCACGCCTGCGGCTCTTCCCAGGTAAACTAAAAAGTAAGTGGTCAGGCCCATACACAGTTACTAACGTCTACCCGCACGGTGCGGTTGAAATAATAGATCAAGAAGGCGGTGAACCGTTTAAAGTGAACGGAGATCCATTAAAATTATTTGTACAATGGGCTGATAACGAAATTATATCGTCTGAGACAATGGTCTTGGAAGATATCACTTAATTCATTAAGAAATCCAAAATGTCTGGCTGAAGACATTAAACTTAGCGCTTTCTGGAAGGCAATCCAGTGAACTTTGTGGGTGTGTTCCATAGAAACCCTCACGAGACTATAACACGTCCATCGGGCTACCGAGGGGTTTAAAGGCTTGTTGCACGTGCTAAGTGCAATCGTTTTCACCACGAAAGTGTGTTTTTACTTTTAGATATTAGAGTAGATTTTAATATGCCTTAGTTACTCCCGTAAAACACTTAGCTAAATGATGTTTCATCCTACAAAAGATTGCTACTTGTCGTATCCAACTAAGTTGGGGAAAAATTACCATCAGCGGGTACAAACCCAAAGACAAAGAATGACGAAAAAACTGAAAAATCGAGAAAGGAAATCAGTGGATTGTACGTAAATTCGGTAGCTTTAGTGGGGATCAAACACTACAAACAGCACACACAATATTCACCTGGCAGCAGAGCAGCGCACCGGCCAGCGCAGGCTTGCGCCCCAAGCATACCGGCTTGCGCAGGGGTGCGCCTGTGCTTGCACCCCGATGAACACCTACGGTTTTTAACTCTTTTTCACTCCATTTCTCTCATTTTCTCACCAAAACTCCGAATTTTTGCCTTATGTTTGCTCTCAAATCTTCAACAAACGCGAAGTCGTGTCCAGATTACTCATCTCTTTGCTCATATTCCTCAATGTAAGTCAACTATTCCTCCATTGTTCTTCTCTTCAAGCAAGAAATGCTACTTTATTTTCCACTAAGTTTCTGCCCTAATTCCAAATTCTTGAAGTTGAACATGCTTTAGATGCTTGCTATGTCATTAGTTGCGTGGAAATTCCTAGAATATTAACAGTTCATGATTTTATCTTTAATTTCTAAATATAGATTCTGAGAAATTTCTCACTGTGATTAGTATGAACATGTAATTTCACCACAATTTCATGATTAGGTTCATCATTCTCCATGCTAAAATTAGTATGAACATCTAATTTCACCACAACTTCATGATTCGTGCTTCCAATCGTTATATTTGTCGCTCATAATCATGCAATTCACGACATGTAAAAAACTTTGCCAAACTACGTACCTCTCATTTTTCATGCATATGAGACAAATCCAAGGAGAATGCCCATTACGTTGTTATTATTTACATACATTACTCTCCGCGGAACCCTTTGCACTTGACATTTCAGTTATGATTATCTCACCGGTTTCTTCGGACTCCATCGAGATTTGCATAATTATGTGTCATCATGTGAATTTACTCATGCTAAAATCCGTTTCTTGCTATATATACATAGACGTCACAATAATTTTCAGGGAGTTCTCGTCGACGCGTGACCCGCACCCCACGAATGTGCGTTCACATGCCTATTCCGATTAACATAGAATATCTGCACCTCCACCATCACCACCCGTCTCAGAACCACCCACTCACTTCTACATCGAGAAAACATTGAAAGAATCTGGTTTTATGAACTTCGGAATTATAGAAATTTTTGACCGAATGGGATGGTCGGGTGCATTGCATATTGAGACACCCTATGTTCCCGAGAATGAGATTCGTGAGTGGATGCGATCTCTCATTCGTCGGGAGGGTGATTTGGAGCATGATTTTGAACTCCGGGGGCGTATTAATGGGAAGGAAGTAATAATTTCTAGGACGGAGCTATGTGACTCTTTTGACTTAGACACTGAAATACCTGTAGCAAGAGAATTCTGGACCGAACAAGATTTGTCAAGTGGTGTCTTACGGCATTCCGAGGGGTGGGCTAAGAAGTTGATTGAGGTGTTCAACCTTACTATTAAGCAGACACGAGTTTAATCTAAGTACTACCGAGGTGATCTACGGCCATGGGCAAAGGTGCTTTGGAAAATTATTGTTTTCAACATCTTACCACGATCTTCTAATACCACCGCTGTCCGGACACGAGAGGTGATACTCATTCACGCATTGATCACTGGTAAACCTTCTATCTCCCTCGCATATATAATGATGCCAACCATATGGGAAGCTACTTTCTCAAAAACACAGATGGAATCCCCAATGGCCGTATGTTAAGTGAGTTGTTTATCAACATGGGAGTCATTTCTGAGGGAGCTAGCCCACGTTTGTTAGGGCCAAATGAAGTGTGGTTCACTAGACATACCATGGCTGGATTAATATTTGAACAAGTTTCGGGCACCTTCCTGATTCGGGACCCAGCTCATGGCACAGTTTCCATCATCCCTGCAACCTGTTCTTTTTATGTGTATGAGAAAACTCTGGAGAAAGGAAAGGCAAGGCTTGTTGAGGAGCGTAATGATGAGGGAAGACCGTCACATCCACCACCTCAGCAAATGATGTTTTGGAGGTTGACAAGCTCAAGCATGACTTCAACGTCTACGGGATTTCGGTGGGAGCTCACTCCCGCTGGCTCTCTAGCCTCCACTCTAGGGTGGAAGAGCTTGAGCGGGTTGTCGGCCGCCGAAGTTCCCACACTACCTTTGCCCGTACCTCGCACATGACATCTCCCGACGAATATTGAAAAAGTTGTTCCGTGTGATCTCCATTAACAAACAATGATTCTTGATACTGAAACAATTACTTTTGGTTGTGTAATTGGTTGTGGGCCATAAACAATTGAGTGATCGGTGTTTATGTTGGCACCGAAGACTGTAGGACATCGTAACCTTTTCATGCCATAACTAGTAGGACTATTACTTGCGATGAACTTGTTATCCACATAACCCTCCTTTCATTGAACTATTTTAAGCTCTCTTAGTGTCGAGGACGCCACAATTTTTCTAAGTTGGGGAAGGGGAAACACATAAATGTGTTAATAGTTTAGGAAAAATGCTTGTAAGCAATAAGTTTTTATTGAAAAAAACGTTAATCATCAAGCCAAGCATGCACCCAACCAACTGAAAAAACGAAATTTTTTTGAACCGAACAGGCCCCCCAAGCGCAGCCGCCGGCGCAGGCCTGCGCCCAGGGGTGCGCCTGCCCGTTTTTATCCCATTTTAAATAGAAGAAATTTATATAAAACCCTACAAGGAGCACCCTTGCGCCCCCCTTACGATTTCTTCATCCTCTTCACATATTTTCACACTAAAAACCCATTTTTGCCTACAAAAATCACTAGAAATCAAGGTAGATCTTCACCTTATACAAGATTTGGCAAAACACTTGAGTTTTCAACTCAAGTTGGGGAAGAAGGAATCAAGCTATGAACTCGTTCAATACAAGTTATATTTAACTCCTCCTCCATTTTCATCAAAAGCAAGGTAAGAACTTTCCACCATTTTAAGAACAACTAAGCTTTAATGGAGTTTTGAGGTTGATTTTGACTTTTAGATTAACTTTTTGCATGGCCAATTAAACTAAATAAACTTAGTACTTTTATGATGTAAAGAAGAGTATTAAGTGAAATCATGGTTACAATTATGAAAAAAGGCATGTTAGTCAATTTCCGAAAAGTTTGTTGCTATTTTGTGCAAATTGCTTAAATGTTAAATGTGACAATGTGTTTAGCTTAATATGAATAAGTTATGCATCTTTATGTTACATATGATATGATTTTTGTACAAATTATAAGTTATGATTCCTTATTGGGAAATTAGAACGACTTGAGAATTTTATAATTATATATATACTTAAGTCATCGTAATTGCAGATGTCTCGCCGAACAAGACAACGTGTGGGAGAAGGCGCCAGTTCCACTACCCAACCAAGGGTAGAATGGAATCCGGACTTCTATCTATCACAACACCCGGCCAACATACGACGACAATTATTCATGACGAAGAAATTCTCGGGCAAGGTCTTAGTAGAGAAGAGAGTGAAAAAAGATGAATTTGAGAACTATGGGGTGGTAAGGTGTTTCGACCGTTTAGGATGGGAGGCCGTATTGGACTTGGGAGGAGAGCATATTTATCACGATGAGGTTGTGGAATGGATGTCCACATTGAGAAGAGAGGAAGGACGGTTTAGAGGCGATTTTACATTAATAGGGTGTGTGAATGGACATGAATTCTCGATGACTGCACAAGCAGTGAGAGAGAATTTTGGAGTTGATATCGGAGTTGGAGCAGACGAGGCACGGGTTTTCAACTATGATTATAAGACTGATGCACAGCTAGCGTTCACGAATAGGACATGGGAGGGCGAATGGACGGCACAGTTGGTGGAAATATTAAGTATTGACTACAATGTTGCTGCAGGGTATACGGCATACTCCAGGCGCGATCTTAGCCCCATGGCGGAAGTGTTGCACAAGATCGTTACCAACAATGTGCTTTCGAGGGACAGTGATTTGACAAAGATTCGGCACAAGGAGGTAACCCATTCTTTACGCGTTGATGACAGGAGAGTCGAGCCTCTCATTTGCTTGGATTGTAAAGAACGACCTTTGTCGATGTATGACACAAGGGAGAGGAAGATAATTCCTCACGGATGGGTTATATAAGAGTTTTTGAGGGCTCAAGCAGCGATTTCTTCCATCTCTGTTCCAAGGGGAGTCTTTGGCGCCATCATCACAGCAGCCATGATACATAGCATCACCGTACGACAAACAGATCAAGGGTTTGAATCTTCGACTCAGACACGGGGAAGACGCACCGAGAGCCGTATGATGTGGAAGAAGCATAAGTTTATCACCAGCATCAGGCAGAGAGAGTACATGCAGCAGGGGCAGCCAATGACATGTCTCAGGTGATCGCACGGTTGGACGCAATGAACATGCGTTTGGGCAGCTTCCAAGAGGATGTAGTTGGGAGTATGGATGAATTACAACACGAGTTGGAAACCCAGACGAGCCGCATTGATGAGATCCACACGGGTGTGCGCGCGTCGGCATTTCAGAATGCCTTCTACAACTAGCAGCACTGGGCATACACTAATGCAGCGAGAGACCATATGAACTATAACGCCGGGTTGCCACACCAACAATATGAGAACTATCAGTGGCAGAACTTTGAGATGCTGAACATTGAGGAGCGAACACCTCAATACTTCCCAGCCTATGGTCGGGTCCCAACCACGACACGAGGGGATAGTGTGGTGCATCCCGCGAACACATACCCGCCTGCACCAGTCATGCAAGAAGATCGGAATCCTTTCGGGGAATTCTTTGCCGGCATCTTTGGACCGCCACCACCACCACAGTAGTCAGGTTCTCCCATTCCCTTTTTCTTTAAGTAGGATGATTTATTATTTTCGCATGCATTTTGTTATCATCAATTAATGGTTTTTCTTATAAGAAAGGTTGTGTGAGAAGTAAGCCGTGAAATGATTCGATCAAATTGCCCTATAAATCCTTATTGTTGAGCTTGCGACTTAAATATGATGATATTAGTTAGGTCGGGTTCAAGTAAAAAGATGTGTTAGATTAATTATTTCGATCCTAGGAGTTATTTTGTAATATTTATTTTCATTGTAATTTGTCTTGTATTTATTTCTATGTATTTCATGTTTATGTAATAGTGTAGGGGCCAATGTTGCCAAGTCTTGTAACTTAATTAAAGGAGCCTATAAAAGGCTCCTAGGGTTTACTTTATCAAAAACACACGGTTGACATTTGAATTCTCACCAGCCGCCACTGTTCATCAATATTATAACATTCATATTGTTTTCTTTCTTATTAAACACATTTATTGAGCTCGTTTTCTTCATGTGTTTGATGAGATAATCATTAAGGTGCTGAATACTTACGGGATTACATATTAACAATTGGTATCAGAGCTCAGAGGGGTGGATTTCAACTGATTTCTTTCGGATTCTGCTGGGTTTGTTCATGTTCTTCGAGTTCTTCCATATTCAACCGGTTAGATCTTCATTTTCCATGGTTTTTCGAGTTTCTTGTGTTATAATGGTTCTATAAACATCACATTATCATTATCTACTGATTTTAAACTCATTTACTTCCATATCTTTGTTAAAATCATCAAGAATCGACCATTTTGAAACTTGAAAATATGGGTTTTTTAAGTGGGTTTTTCATGTGTTCATGCTAGTTTTAAGTGTTTTCTAGGTTGTTTTAAATCACCAAAAGTGTTTAAAATAGTTTATAAATCATTTAGAACTGTTTTTAGGCATTAAAACTGATAAAAATCGAATTCTGTCTTTTCTGCCTTAGAAAAACGTAAAAACCTGCTGTATTTCGGATTACATACTGTAGCATTTCGGACCACATAGGCACCAAATTCGGACCTCACAATCATCCTAATTCGGACCAACCTTAGGTGAATTTCGGACCCCCACAAGCCAATTTCGGACCATAATTCGGTCCAATCCGAACTTCGGACCATCCGAAGTTCAGGAAAGGCTTTCCATTTTTCACTAATTGGGACTTGTTCTTAAATTTTTAAATTTCGGACCACACCATTTCGGACCATCCGCATTCGGTCCTTCCACTGTCCCTTTTTCGGACAAATCCAATTCGGCTATTTAACTGTTCATCCGAATTCGGTTCATCCGAATTCGGTCCATAAGTCCATCCGAACTAAGGTCATCCGACTTTGATCCCCTCAAGTACTGCTGTTCATCCGGATTAGGACACTCATCCGAATTTGACCTTCATCCGAATCACTATTCATCTGAAATTGACACATCCGAAGTCTAGCCATCCAAAATCAACCCATCCGAACCACTATTCATTCGAAATCATCCCATCCGAATTCACACATCCGAATTCGGTTACCACATCCGAATCACTGTTCACCCGAACTCATCATCCGAATTCGGAACATTCTGATTTCGGTCCAACCCATCCGTGTTCAGTTTCCACCTCTAAGATCTCCATTTTCTTAATCAGCACCTATACTCATAATGTCTCGTGAAGCTCTTGTACTCGGATCTGAGAACAGACCACCAGTTCTCTATCCTGATGAGTACGAACAATGGAAAGACCGGTTCCTAAAATTCGTTGGAATGCAACCTCTCGGGAATCTGATGCTTCAATCAATATCCGAAGGACCCGTCATCTACTACAGAGAGATAGCTGCCAGACCCGAGGCTGACCCTCCTATTCTAGCCTCAAAAGTTGAAAGAGAGCCGGCAAATGACGCCGAGAGGGATCGCCAGCATGCTGATAAGTGGGCAGAATATCTGATTTATCAAGCCCTCCCCACTGATATTTTGGTAGGTGTAGACAGTAAAATGTCTGCAAAAGAAATGTGGGACGAGCTGGAAATCCAAATGCTGGGGGCAGATCTTGATGATCGTGCCAAAATTGAGGAGGCGAAGGCAAAGTTTTCAGAATTCCGTGCCAAAGACGGGAAAAATCTCTGCAATCCACGTTCACCAGGTATTGTGCAGTCCTTAACGAATTGAATAAACTGCACATCAAGAAGGATCGGGATGACATAAACATCCAATTCTTTGCCGCCTTAGCCCCCGAGTGGCAGCTTGCATGTAGGGCAACGAAAAGAGTCTTGAACATTCATGAGGTATCTATAAATGTTGTCTTTAAGGAGCTTAAGAAATATCAAGGGGATGTGGATCAACAGAAGCTGATGGCAAATCAATTGGCCTCTCTACTGCTATCAGCCAACACAGGGTTGAAACCAAATGATTCCCTAGCCTTGATCACCAACACACAAATTCCGACACCATCTTTTGCTCCTGGTTCTTCATCGTCTCAGTACAGGTATGCTTCCCCTCCGCGTGAGGTCTATGATGAGGAGGAAGCTACGATCCAAGAACAGATTGCCTTGTGGACCAACCGTCTCCAACAACGACGGTTCTCCAACAAGACCAACAACCAACTCCGATATGACACTGGTCCTCGGAGGTACTCAGATGATAGGAGGGATGACCGCCGCGATGACTATCGCAGAGATGACTACCGCAGGGATGACAGGGATGATCGCCGGTATGATGACAGACGCGACTATCGCGATGATCGCCGTTATGAAAGGCGTGACGAAAGGCGAGATGACAGGAGAGATGACAGGCGGGACGATCGAAGGGATGATCGTCGGGATGACCGCCGGGACCGAAGGCGTGATGATAGCCGCGAGCACCGTCGGGCCGACAAAAGGCCGGCGGAAAGAAGAGAGGAGAAGCCAAGAGCAGACGAGCCAAAGGCCACTGATGAACGTCTCTGCTACAAATGTGGCAAACTGGGCCACTTTGCTAGGGAATGCAAGAATAACTTTGAGAGAGACGTTGCTTATTACGAAAGAAAGCTCGAGGCTGCAAAGAAGAAATCGGATGCGTTGGCCCTCGTCGCCCAGGAGGACTACTGGGATGCTGAAGATTCTGAAGACGAGGATGAAAAGGGCAAGAATTGCTATATGGTTGATCGTCAGGGGTTGGAGACTTGTACTGATGTCACTTCTGCAAATTCAGACATTGCTGCTGAGGGGGAGACAATGAAACATCCACCAGCATGTCTGATGACCACAACCGACGATCCCGAATGCTCCACATCCGGTTCCGAGTCCAGTGAGGTATATTCCTATTACATTCCTGCACATGTAAATAAATTATTTGTAGATAATGAATGTACACTACACACACAAATACTTGATCTACAAGATAGATTAAAAGCTGAAACTGCAAAGTGTGTACAGGCTGAACATCAAGCTCATATTCTGAAAGAATCATCTGAATTATATCATGCAAAATGGTTAACTAATCATAATGTTATAAAACAGATGTTGATAGAAAAAGTAGATGTTCAGGATAGGAATATATACCTCGAATCTTGCATGGAAACGCTTTCAAAAGAAAAACTCTCTTTAAAAGAAGAAATTTGTGTTCTTACAAAACAATTAGATGTGGTAAATATGGAAAATATAGACAGTTTAGAAAAATACAAAATGATTGAAAAAGAAAGGATAAGTTTGTATGTAAGAATAAAGACCCTTGACGATGCATTTTTAAAAAGGGGTCAAACAGAACAAACTATCCATTTAAATCAGCCCAAAGAAACTAGGTTTTACCATTCTAAACAGGGAATTGGTTTTAAAAATCCTAAATATTTGGAAAAAGCACAAAATGTCTTACCTGTATTTTATGACATGAATTATATGGGAGCAGGTATTAAATCTTTCTTTTTTGAGTCATCAAAAGAAGTTTTAAACCAGGAAAATGAGAAACGTGTTGCGCGTAAAGATAAAGAAATTTCTTTTCATTATGAAGAACTTAACGAGAGTTATTCTTCTAGAGTACCCACTTTAGAGGAAGATCTCACGTCAACTTATTCAGAAACTGAATTGAACACTGAAACTGAAAAATCAACTCCTCAACTTTATATTCCTGCAAAGGTTCTTCAACAACAAATCATTGTTTTAGAAAAGGAATTGAAGTCGTCTCAAGAGAAAGCACTTGATCTTCAAGATGCTCTTCTTAAGAGAGAAGAAGAATTGGTAAATCAATCTTTTCAATAAACTGTGCAAGTCACTGTCTACAGAGAAAATTTTGAAATAGTTTCACAACAATTGAAAGATCTTTCAAAACAACAAACACTTTCTCATTCCCAAAAAATTCCATGTATGTCATCAGATAAAGGTAAGGCTACAGCTGAAACTTCTTCTATCTTTGTCAAAGGTGAGTGCTCAAATGCTTTCAAGAATGAGGTTTCTAAAAAGACTCAGATAAAATCCAAGTCTTTTAAGAAACCCACTCACCACCAAAAAGAAAAGTCTGTCAAGTCTAAATCTTCCATGCTTACTGACTCTAGTCGTTTTGTTCCTACAGATCATATAAGGAGAGTCCCAAAAACCACCATGCAGGATTTTACATGTTTTTTTGTGAAGAAGGCTTTAATGCCAAGTGAATTTGTTACTAGAGATAGGATGTCTGTAATTGTCAGGATCTAAAAATTATGAAAATTATGAATAACCAAGATTAACTGATTTGAATTTATTAGAGTATAAATCAATAATCTTGCTTTGAATCAAAGTTTAATTAAGAAGTTTGCGGAATAACACTTAATTATTTTAACAAAAACTTTCAGAATCAATAAAGCATAAAACATAAGAAGTAATCAAGACTGTTTGTATTGCTGAATTCACTGATTACAATCACCTCTAATCTGTTTTGATTAGACGAAGAACACAGACTGTTCTTAGGGTTTTACAACCTTAGAGGCTTAAGAAAACTTAACAATAAAGCAATTACAGACTCAAAATATGCAGAAAACTTCTCTATGTATGCATCTATCTTCTATACAATATTCTGTCTATTTATATTGCTTTTTGGACGTGTTTCCTTGAAGGACTATGACTTCTCTGATAGTAGATATGCTGGAATCTTCGTGTAGATATCTTCCCAGAAAATCAGCACATTCTGTTTATGAAACTGTTGAGCAGCTTGAATGACTTGGCAGCATGAACTGAGCAGCTTGAGTTGTTTTGCTCTGGCAGCTTGAACTTTTACACTGGCAGCTCGAGTTTCTTCAACTAGCAGCATGAACTTTGTACTTACATGAAAAATCTACTAACAGTCTGAGAAGTCTAAACTAACAGCTTGAATATACTTAAACTATTTCCCAACAATCTCCCCCTAACTTAAATTCTTTATACAAGACTTTAAGTTCTATACAAATAAGGAAATGAAAAAGTAAACTGTTATTCACAAACCAAGGCTTTCAAAAACTTACAACTGTGCAAGCTTCTGATCTACAGCCTTCAAAAATTCTCTCTTCATCTCTTCTTTATCACAAGATATCCTAACTGATTTTATTTGGAGCAGCATATCTTTTGAAAAATTATAAAACTCGAGATTGAAGAAAATACCAAACCCATCTTTGAATGTGATTCTGTAAGTTCTGGATTTGACAAAAATATGAACTTCCTTGATCTGTTTCCCTTTCTTCTCAGCATCTTCTACTTCTTTTCTTGCAAATTCAGGATCAGCAACTGAACTTAGATCTCTGATAAGTTGTTTTACTTGTGGAAGATCAGATCTCACTTGTGAAACAGATCCTATGTGGTACATCTTTATCAGTTCATCCCTGGTCAGCTTATGAACCATCTGCCAGAATGTATCAAACTCCTCTTCTGGTCCAGATTCTCTCCTTATCACAAACTTGACCCTTAAATTCCTTTCATCCAATGACTTAGCAAACCAGTACTTGATTTCTGGCTTTGTGAAGTCATGTTGATAAATCAACTTTTCTATCTCCATAGTTTTTTTGCAAATGGTGCTGAAAGATCACCTTCTTAACAGTTGATGGAATAGAAACAGTGGGTTGATCAGTGGGAGCAGGTGCATTGGCAGCTTCAGGGTGGACTGGTTTCGTTGATGGTTGGACTGATTGGGACGGTTGATCTTTTGGTAATGGCTGAACTTCTGAAGAGACTCTTGTTTTCTTTCTTTTCTCCATTTCTTTATCATGTATTTCCTGCAGCCTTTCAGTAGTCATAGACTGAGCAATTTTCTTTGGAATATCTGCTGCAACGGCAAAATTGATTAAGAATCTTCTCTTCTCAGCCTTGGTATGCCCAGTTGGCATCTTCCTCTTCCTTTCACCTTGCTTGACCACAAACCCTCTTAGGTAATCTCCTAAGGTTTCATCATCTTGCATTGGGGCATGGGTTTGCTGGTCTAAGGCCTGATCTTGTTCTTCTGCTAACTTTCTGGCAATCTCAGCATCAAAGGCAATCTGGGCTTCTCTGGAAGAAAATTTGTGCTTTGGAGACTCAATGAGAATACCCTTGCCCTTATCTTTTGTAGCAGAAGATGTAGCTTGGACTGAACTGGATGGAGCTTGAATACCTTCTCTTATAACAACTCCAGTTGCTCTTGTAGAAGCAGCTTGAGTTTCTAGGCTAACAGCTTGAGAAGCTGTTGGGACTGCTAGCCTAGAAGATGGAGCTGTTGATGCTACTTGGACTGTTGGTGTTGGAGCTGCTTGGACTGGTTCAGGAACTTCCTGATTCTCCCCCTTTTTGGAAGCATTGGTTTGGTCAGAAGGACCTACAACCTTTGCCACATGGGTTTGAATCAATTGCTCTAGTTTGATGAGCTTATTTCCACAAAGAGTAAACCCTTTGTGTAGATTAGCCAGTTTCTGATTGTGAGCAGCTTCTGCCTGTTTGAGTGCATGAATTTGTGCCCCTGTGCAGCAATGATGGACATTTGGTATTCCAACATTGTTACAACAGGTTTCAGCTTTGGATCCGTTAAGAGCATCAGTTGCAGGCTAGTCTCAAGATCAGAAAACACCAGGGGTGTTTGTGGTCTATCACTGACATTAACACCAGAAGTAGAAACCTCTGGGCCCCTCTTTTCTTGGTACTGGGGACTTCCAGCTTGTGTTTGCACACTTGCTGTTGCCATGGGTGTGGTCTTAGAGATGTTGGCCCTGTCCTGTGCCTCTTGTGCAGAGACATCAGTAGTGCCAGCCACAAAACCCATATGAACAGTCTCAGAAGAGATGTTCACCTCCTGATTGAGGTTGGGAGTGTCCTCAATTGGTTCCCTTTGGATATTCTGTGCAGAAGGATCCTCCTGCACAGGGATATATGGCTCTTGTCTAGGGGGGGGAGGAGGAAGGAGCTCCTGGTCCCCTTTTCCTTTTATATAAGTATCTGAGTGGGCGTTTGGGCTGTACAAAAGGATCAGAGGGAATATGTGTATCATGAGGAGTGGGTTGGGGTCCTGGGGTTGAAGCAGTAATGTTAGGCTGTGTCTGCTCAGGCCCCTCTCCTCTGTTTCTTGTGATGATGTTCATCATTGCAGAGGGCAATGGAGCATCAGTGCTGACAAAATTGGCACTTGGCTTTATCAGCCTTTTGATTGAAGATAGTGAGTGCCTATGGGAAACATGTATCCTCTTATGTAAATTTGAAGTAGTGCAGGTGTGTGCAATTATTTTTGCCAAAAATCGAGGATACATCAAAAATTTCCCATGCTTCAGGGAATGATGCCTTAACATTCCTTGAAAGATCATATTTGAAAAATTGAACTGTTGGCCAGTAGAAAATCACACTAAGGCAGTGGCAATATTTGAAGAAAATTCTGACCAACCAGTTCTTTTGGGGCTTAAACATTGCTGAATAATATGCACAAGGTATTTCCATTTAGGAGAAAAATGTGCTTTCAAGAAGGTAAAAGAATCAGCAGGACCCCTATATCCAATATTTTGAAGACCAAAGTGTAAAGCAGTAAGAGATAGGTCTTTTATACCTGTGGCATCTTGAAGATGCAGATGACTTCTGATGGACTCCTCAGTGATATTGATGGTAGTACCATCGATTGTGGAAGTCAGGGTAGGCACTCCATTGATGGTTTGAACATAGGCATGATTCCAGAATTGCTCAATATGAGATATGTATATAGTGGGGTTAATATTGAGGGCATAGTGGATATGGGAGTGCCTGAGGAAGTCCATCATCTCATGGAATGGTTGAAGGTCAGTGTGTTTCAGGGTGTATGGGAGGCAGTTGTGTTCTTTTACGAACTCCATTGATCAAGAAACGACGGTTTGGGGTTTAGGGTTTGAAAAGAGTGTGTGTATCGTTCAGAGAGAAAACAGAAGGCCGTGGAAGAAGAATATGTAACTGGTAGTTACAACTGAACGAAACTGGGACCTTTAAAGGTTTCGAAAAGGTTAGGTCCCGCGCACACACTTTGAAAATTACCTAAATACCCTGCACACTTTGACAGATCAAGTGAAAATAACTAGCAGTCCGAGAAAATGAACTAGCAGCATGAGAAAAGACTCATGCTGTTAGTGTAAAATTGTGCAACTTTTCAATGGAACAGTGTCTCCCCCTTAAATTAGCATATTGAGTTGATAATAATAGAAATCAATTAATCCATGTTTACCATACCAATGTTTGATATTAGGAAAGTGAACCTTCCCACATCAAAAGGTTTTGTAAATAGATCAGCTAGCTGATCATCTGTATGTATTTTGGTAACTTGGATTAACTTCTTTTCATTACTATCTCTGATGAAGTGAAATCTGATTTCTATATGCTTGGTTTTTGGGAATTTCACTGGGTTTTGCACAATGCTAATTGCACTTGAATTGTCAATATAAATAGGAGTGGATAAGAAATTCATACCATAGTCTCTTAGCTGATTTTGAATCCACATTACCTGGAAGCAGCAGCTTGCAGCTGCTACGTATTCTGCTTCAGTGGATGATGTGGAGACAGTTGTTTGTTTCTTGCATTGCCAAGAGACCAGTCTTGCTCCTAAGTATTGACATCCACCAGTTGTGGATTTTCTGTCAATGTTGCAACCACCATAGTCACTGTCAGAATAGGCGGTTAGTTCAAAAGGAGAGTCTTTGGGATACCATAGGCCTAAATGTGGTTGGCCTTTAAGGTATCTGAAGATTCTCTTAACAGCAACCAAGTGAGCATCCTTTGGTGAACATTGAAACCTGGCACACACACAGACAGCAAACATTATATCAGGTCTAGAAGATGTTAGATACATGAGAGATCCTATAAGGGATCTGTATAGATGAATGTCCACATCTATGCCCTCTTTGTCTGTATGGAGCTGTTTATGAGGATCCATTGGAGTGCTTGCAACCTTTGTGTCTTGATAGCCAAACTTTTCCAGTATGTCTTTGACATACTTTGATTGACTTATGAATAGACCAGTAGGCTTCTGTTTGACCTGCAGCCCTAGAAAGAATGTGAGTTCCCCCATTGAACTCATTTGAAACTTTTTATGCATTAGGGCCTCAAAATCTTTGCACAACCTATCATTAGTTGAGCCAAAGATGATGTCATCAACATAGATCTGGACAAGAAGAATCTCAGTGTTGATGGATTTGGTGAAAAGTGTTTTGTCCAGAGTGCCTCTCTTGAAGTCATTCTGTAGAAGATATGAGGACAGTGTGTCATACCATGCTCTGGGGGCTTGGTGAAGACCATAGAGAGCTTTGTCTAGCTTGTACACCTTGTCTGGATACTTGTAGTCTTCAAAACCAGGAGGTTGACACACATATACTTCTTCTTCAATTTTCCCATACAAGAAAGCAGACTTAACATCCATTTGATACACTTTAAAACCTTTGAAACTTGCATATGCTAGAAATAGTCTGATGGCTTCAATTCTTGCTACTGGAGCAAAAACATCATCATAATCTATTCCCTCTTCTTGAGTGTACCCTTGTGCTACTAGTCTTGCTTTGTTTTTGATGACTATCCCTCTCTCATCCTTCTTGTTTCTGAACACCCATCTTGTACCTATTGCTCTCTTACCTTTAGGAAGATCCACCAGAGTCCATACATTCTGAATTTTGAACTGTAAAAGCTCTTCTTGCATAGCTTCAATCCAGGATGAATCTTTTAGTGCTTCTGATGCCTTTTTGGGTTCTAGTTGAGACATGAAGCAGGCATGTTCAAAAGCAGCTAGGCTGAATTCTGGAACTGCTTGTTCAGCACAGCAGTCTCATTGTGGACCATCTTCCTTGTTTGAACAGGAGTGCTTGGATCACCCAGTATTTGATTGAGAGGGTGATACTTATGAACTCTTAGTGTGGGCTCTCTCTCTGTTTGGAAGGACGTTCCAAGGTTTGTGTCATCTCCATCAGAACCAGTGATTGGTTCAGTTTCTGGAACAGCTTGAGTTTCTAGGCTAACAGCTTGAGAAGCTGTTGGGACTGCTAGCCTAGAAACTGGAGCTGTTTCCTTTTGTGTTTGAGCTGTGCTGTCAGGACTTGGGAATGGCACTTCAGTGTCTGGATTTGCATCATGTTGAGTGCTCAGGACCCCTGGAGGATCACATGACAGAAGTGGTAAAGTGGTGAAATCATCCCAACTTGTTGAATCTGCAGCAGTCTGAAACTTTGTGCCAACAGCATGAGAAATTGTATTGGCAGCATGAGAATTTGTGTTAGCAGCTTCAACCCTGTATGCATCAGCTTCTGCAGTAAACTCAGCAAAGCTCAGAGAATTTGTTAGTGAATCTAAATCAAATAACCAATCAGGACCAGTGCCTTTGATGTTAGCAGTATTTTCATTAAATTCAACATTGGCACTTTCTTCAATTGTTTTAGACACTCTGTTGTATACTCTATAGGCTTTGCTTTGAGTTGAGTATCCTATAAAAAATCCTTCTTCAGCCTTACTCTCAAACTTCCCTAAGTGAGTCTTAGTGTGAAGAATAGTACATGGGCATCCAAAAGGCTTGAAGAAAGCTATTAGGGGACTTCTGTTGTGAAATAGCTCATAGGGAGTTTTCCCTTGTGATTGAACTACTTGAACCCTATTTAGAACATAACAGGCTGTATTAACAGCTTCTGCCCAGAAAGTCATAGGTAGATTGGAATCAGCTAACATTGTTCTAGCAGCCTCAATTAATGTTCTCTTCTTTCTTTCAGCTACACCATTTTGCTGTGGTGTTCTTGGTGCACTATATTGTCTAGCAATACCTTTGGACTCACAGAAACTGTTTAGAATTTGATTTTTAAATTCAGTTCCATTGTCTGATCTTATCACCTTAACTTTGGAATTGGATTGGTTTTCTATCTTAAGGATAAAAGACTTAACTAGCTCAGCAGTTTCATCTTTGGACCTAAGAAAGTAAACCCAAGTAAATCTGGTGAAATCATCAACAATGACTAAACAGTATGCCCTTTTATTCAAACTCAAAACAGATGTTGGACCAAATAGATCCATATGTAACAGCTGAAGAACAGATGAGATTGAATTTACTTCTTTGGCCTTATGAGAAGTTTTGTGTTGCTTACCTTTAAGACATGCTACACAATGATCATCACAAATGAACTCCTTTTGTGGTAAACCTCTTACCAGATTCCTTTTAACTAACTCATTCATGGACTTGAAGTTCATGTGACACATCCTTCTATGCCAAAGAGCAGACTCATTTGATGATGCTTTGGATATTAAACAGCTTAAAGTATTTGAATTAGTCAAAAGAGTTGTGTCTAGGCAGTAAAGATTGTCCTTTCTTGGTGTTCTAAGTAAAACAAGATTTTCAGGAATTTTGAAATCCTTTGAAAGAACAATGCACTCGGAATCTGTGAACAGCACAATGTTTTGTTTGTCACAGATTTGAGAGACACTCAATAAATTGTACTTAAGCTGTTCAACATACAAAACATCATGGAATGTCATGTTGCCTGCATTTACAGTACCTTTACCTGTAACCTTACCTCCCTTTGAGTTGCCTCCAAATGCAACAAAACCTCCATCAAAACCTTTGAAATTTGACAAGCATTCAGAATTGCCTGTCATGTGCCTAGAGCATCCACTGTCCAGATGCCATCTTGATCTATGAGGAGACCTGTGGTTGCCCTGCACAAATAACAGCTTAGTTAGTAGTGGAGTAAAACCAAACCAAATTGGTTTTGGGTTGGCCTTGTACATTGACATAACTAAAAACTGTTTTTGACTTCTTGTATTTGGTGAGATCTACTGATGGAGTCTTTGGAGAGTATTTAGTGATAATATGAGGTATCCAATTATTTTGATCATCTTTTCTTCTGACAGTCTCAGATGATTCACTAGCAGCTCCAGTTTGATGCCCAGCAGCTTGAGCTGTGTTTGTAGTGCTAACAGTTTCAGTTTTTGCACTAACAGCATCAGATTTTGACTTAGCAGTCTGATCTTTTGCATTAGCAGTTTGAGCAACAGATTTGTCCTTGACACACCATATTTGTTAAAACTTGATTTAGGCTTTGCCAAAACTTGTTTTTGATGTGTGGACTGTTTTTTATTAACTTTTGAGAATCTGTGATCAACTGTTCTCTTTGGAGCTGCTGTGGAAGTTTTCACTTTTGAGTGCTTTGCCTGTTTAGAATTTGATTTTGTGTGATGCACAGTCTGTTTTGCAATAGCTGGTTTGTAAAAACAATCCTTAGCTAAGTGATTCTTCCTTCCACAGTGAAAGCATCTTTTGACAGTTTGAATTGGAACACCAGACTTTTCTGTCAATTTCTGGTTCTTGTTTCTCTGGTTTCCTCTTACCTGCTGTTGTTTAGGAAACTTTTGAACACCATGCTTTTGGCATGTGCAGATAGAAACAGTTTTACCTCTTTTAGTTCCTTTTGATGAGGATGCAGTGTTACAGTTAGAATGTACAGAAACTTGTGGAGTAGCATTGCATACACTCATCTTCTCTTTTCCTTTCTTACTGGGAACTTGGACTTCTATGGGTGCACTCTTTGTGTCACAGTCTCTATTTTGACTCTTATCTTCCTTTGGTTCAGGACTGCTGTCAAGGATAGGATCTACAATAGTCATAGACTCATCTAATGGTTCATTGACAAGTCTATCAGCAACTTCACTCATTGGATGAAGGTACTTGTTATTATATGGAGGTGGAGTAGCTCTGTATCCTATTCCTTCTTTGGGATTGACCTGAGATTTGACTCTATCTTTGAATTGAACTTCCATTAGGTGTTCTAGCTTTTGATTTGCTAACTTGAAGTTACCTAGATCTATGTTAACAGATTTCAGTTTCTCATTAGCCTCTAACACCTTCTGTTCAGTTTCTTCTACCTTTTTATTCAGAGATTCTATTTTCTTATTGAGTTCCTTTTTCTCCCATTCATGATAGTTTCTATCATACCCCATTTTAATCTCATTATCCTTATAGTCATTGATCTGTTTTTCCAGATCTTCTATGGCTTGCATATATTCATATCTCCTTTCTTCCATCTTAGCTAGAGTTTTGCACATGCTCTCATTATGATCTCTGTACTTTTTAACCATATTTTTGCATGATTGAGAGCAGAGTTTAGAATTTACCTCAGATGGTAGGTCAGTGGAGGAGACATTTGATGTTTCTGCCATAAGTGCTTGATTTTGGAATTCTTCCTCTGTCTGATCACTCCAGTCAAACACATTGTCTTCTTGAGAGACAAGTGCTGTTGATGAGGAAGCTTGGATGGGCTGTGAAGTCCTTGATGGCTGTTGACCTTGAGATCTACATTCTCTGGCAAAGTGACCAAGCTTATGGCATTTAGAGCATTCCACTTTTGATTTATCAAAAGATGGTTTGCCTTCTGTTTTGGCTTGAAAGTTGGTCCTTCCAGTTCTTTTCAGGAATCTTTTGGCTCTCATTGTCAGCATTGCATGTTGCCACTTTAAATCCATCTCTTCAAGATCATCAGGATGGATTTGTTCCAAGTCTTCAACATTTAGAGCAAATAATCCATCATTGGCAACATAAGCTTCATAATGAGTTTCAGCAGAATTGCCATCACCACCTGAAAAAGAATCACAGTTATTAGATTTTTCAGAGGACAGAAGAGCAGTGTTGTGATTATAAGAAAAAGGATTTCTT
>JAANYP010005754.1:0-11514 GCA_020465985.1 Centrapalus pauciflorus | reverse complement strand
TGTTCCTTGATTACTGCATTGCGCAGGACCGCTGTGAGTGACAGATTGCACTACATTGTTACTGACTTGTATGGATACATCAGGTGCTGCTTGTTCCTTGATTACTTAATTGTATGTTAGGAACGTATGATAGACACTGCTAAAACAGGACAACTGATACTGCATGTTCCTTGATTACTTGCATTGCTCAGGTTCGCTGTGATTGCATTACTTACTGCATATGTTTCGGTACTTATTGGTGATTGTTACTGACTAAACATCTGTGTTGCTTGTTCCTTGATTACTTAATTGTATGCTAGGAACGTATGATAAACAATGCTGAAACTGGATAACTGCTGCTGCATGTTCCTTGATTACTTGCATTGCTCAGGACCGCTGTGAGGAACAGATTGCACTACTTACTTGCATATGTTTCGGTACTTATTGGTGATTGTTACTGACTTGTATGGAAACATCAACTGCTGCTTGTTCCTTGATCACTTAATTGTATGTTAGAAACGTATGATAGACACTGCTGAAACTGGACAACTGCTAATGCATGTTCCTTGATTACTTGCATTGCGCAGGACCATTGTGAGTGACAAATTGCACTACTTACTTGCATACGTTTCGGTACTTATTGGTGATTGTTACTGACTTGTATGGAAACATCTGCTGCTGCTTGTTCCTTGATTACTTAATTGTCTGCTAGGAACGTATGATAGACGCTGCTGAAACTGGACAACTGTTGTTGCATGTTCCTTGATTACTTGCATTGCTTAGGACCGCTTGAGTGACAGATTGCACTACCTACTTGCATATGTTTCGGTACTTATTGGTGATTGTTACTGATTTGTATGGAAACATCTGCTGCTGCTTGTTCCTTGATTACTTAATTGTATGTTAGGAACGTATGATAGACACTGCTGAAACTGGACAACTGCTACTGCATGTTCCTTGATTACTTGCATTGCTCAGGTTCGCTGTGATTGCATTACTTACTGGCATATGTTTCGGTACTTATTGGTGATTGTTACTGACTTGTATGGAAACGTCTGCTGCTGCTTGTTCCTTGATTACTTAATTGTATGCTAGGAACGTATGATAGACACTGCTGAAACTGGACAACTGTAGTTGCATGTTCCTTGATTACTTGCATTGCTTAGGAACGCTGTGAGTAACAGATTGCATTACATACTTGCATATGTTTCAGTGCTTATTGGTGATTGATACTGACTTGTATGGAAACATCTGTTGTTGCTTGTTCCGTGATTACTTAATTGTATGCTAGGAACGTATGATAAACAATGTTGAAACTGGACAACTACTGCTGCATGTTCCTTGATTACTTGCATTGCTCAGGACCGCTGTGAGTGACAGATTGCATTACTTACACGCATATGTTTCGGTACTTATTGGTGATTTATACTGAATTGTATGGAAACATCTGTTGCTGCTTGTTCCTTAATTACTTAATTGTATGTTAGGAACGTATGATAAACACTGCTAAAACTGGACAACTGCTGCTGCATGTTCCTTGATTACTTGCATTGCTCAGAACCGCTGTGAGTGACAGATTGCACTACTTACTTGCATATGTTTCGGTACTTATTGGTGATCGCCTATTTCTCGTTCTCGCTCGGGAGCCAAAACGAACACGCCTGCTACCTACTGTACTGGACCTTCGACCAGGCATTCTACCTTTGTCGAATCGGAACCAATACCACTGCTAAGCCCTCATTTAGGATGAGTCGTGCGGGCCGCCTTGAAAGAGAATTCCCACCGCTTTGCCTTCGATGAAAGCCTTCATGTCAGCCTTCTCGCCCATTGCGTTGAATCTAGCACGAGACCAGTTTCAGACTAGACCCCTTCTGTCTTTAGATAGGGCCTATTGTTGATTTACTTTACCTCATTGTTACTGACTTGTATGGAAACATCTGCTGCTGCTTGTTCCTTGATTACTTAATTGTATGCTAGGAACGTATGATAGACACTGCTGAAACTGGACAACTGTAGTTGCATGTTTCTTGATTACTTGCATTGCTTAGGACCGCTGTGAGTAACAGATTGCATTACTTACTTGCATATGTTTCAGTACTTATTGGTGATTGATACTGACTTGTATGGAAACATCTGTTGGTGCTTGTTCCTTGATTACTTAATTGTATGCTAGGAACGTATGATAAACAATGTTGAAACTGGACAGCTGCTGCTGCATGTTCTTTGATTACTTGCATTGCACAGGACCGCTGTGAGTAACAGATCGCACTACTTACTTGCATATGTTTCGGTACTTATTGGTGATTGTTACTGACTTGTATGGAAACATCTGTTGCTGCTTGTTTCTTAATTACTTAATTGTATGCTAGGAACGTATGATAGACACTGCTGAAACTGGACAACTGATACTACATCTTCCTTGATTACTTGCATTGCTCAGGTTCGCTGTGATTGCATTACTTACTTGCATATGTTTCGGTACTTATTGGTGAATGTTACTGACTTGTATGGAAACATCTGATGCTGCTTGTTCCTTGATTACTTAATTGTATGTTAGGAACGTATGATAAACACTGCTAAAACTGGACAACTGCTGCTGCATGTTCCTTGATTACTTGCATTGCTCAGGACCGCTAAGAGTGACAGATTGCACTACTTACTTTCATATGTTTTGGTACTTATTGGTGATTCTTACTGACTTGTATGGAAACATCTGCTGCTGCTTGTTCCTTGATTACTTAATTGTATGCTAGAAACGTATGATAGGCACTGCTGAAACTGGACAATTGTTGTTGCATGTTCCTTGATTACTTGCATTGCTCAGGACCGCTATGAGTGACAGATTGCATTACTTACTTGCATATGTTTCGGTAGTTGTTGGTGATTGTTACTGACTTGTATGGAAACATATGCTGCTGCTTGTTCCTTGATTACTTAATTGTATGTTCGGGTATGATAGACACTGCTGAAACAGGAAAACTGCTGCTGCACGTTCCATGAGTACTTGCTTTGCTCAGGACCGCTGTGTGTGACAGATTGCAATACTTACATGCATATGTTTCGGTACTTATTGATGATTGTTACTACGTTGTATGGAAACATCTGTTGCTGCTTGTTCCCTGATTACTTAATTGTATGTTAGGAACGTATGATAGACACTGCTGAAACTGGACAACTGCTGCTGCATGTTCCTTGATTACATGCATTGCTCAGGACCGCTGTGAGTGACAGATTGCACTACTTACTTGCATATGTTTCGGTACTTATTGGTGATTGTTACTGACTTGTATGGACACATCAGCTGCTGCTTGTTCCTTGATTACTTAATTGTATGTTTGGAACGTATGATAGACACTGCTGAAACAGGACAACTGATACTGCATGTTCCTTGATTACTTGCATTGCTCAGGTTCGCTGTGATTGCATTACTTACTGCATATGTTTCGGTACTTATTGGTGATTGTTACTGACTAAACATCTGTGTTGCTTGTTCCTTGATTACTTAATTGTATGCTAGGAACGTATGATAAACAATGCTGAAACTGGATAACTGCTGCTGCATGTTCCTTGATTACTTGCATTGCTCAGGACCGCTGTGAGTAACAGATTGCACTACTTACTTGCATATGTTTCGATACTTATTGGTGATTGTTACTGACTTGTATGGAAACATCAGCTGCTGCTTGTTCCTTGATTACTTAATTGTATGTTAGAAACGTATGATAGACACTGCTGAAACTGGACAACTGCTACTGCATGTTCCTTGATTACTTGCATTGCGCAGGACCGCTGTGAGTGACAGATTGCACTACTTACTTGCATATGTTTCGGTAATTATTGGTGATTGTTACTGACTTGTATGGAAACATCTGCTGCTTCTAGTTCCTTGATTACTTAATTGTCTGCTAGGAACGTATGATAGACACTGCTGAAACTGGACAACTGTTGTTGCATGTTCCTTGATTACTTGCATTGCTCAGGACCGCTGTGAGTGACAGATTGCACTACTTACTTGCATATTTTTCGGTACTTATTGGTGATTGTTACTGACTTGTATCGGAACATCTGCTGCTGCTTGTTCCTTGATTTCTTAATTGTATGTTAGGAACGTATGATAGACACTGCTGAAACTGGACAACTGCAACTGCATGTTCCCTGATACTTGTATTGCTCAGGTTCGCTGTGATTGCATCACTTACTTGCATATGTTTTGGTACTTATTGGTGATTTTTACTGACTTGTATGGAAACATCAGCTGCTTCTTGTTCCTTGATTACTTAATTGTATGCTAGGAACGTATGATAGACACTGCTGAAACTGGCTAAACTGCTACTGCATGTTCCTTGATTACTTGCATTGCTTAGGACCGCTGTGAGTAACAAATTGCACTACTTACTTGCATATGTTTCGGTACTTATTGGTGATTGTTACTGACTTGTATGGAAACATCTGCTGCTGCTTGTCCCTTGATTACTTAATTGTCTGCTAGGAACGTATGATAAACACTGCTGAAACTGGAAAACTGCTACTACATGTTCCTTGATTACTTGCATTGCGCAGGACCGCTGTTAGTGACAGATTGCACTACTTACTTGCATATGTTTCGGTACTTATTGGTGATTGTTACTGACTTGTATGGAAACATCTGCTGCTGCTTGTTCCTTGATTACTTAATTGTCTGCTAGGAACGTATGATAGACACTGCTGAAACTGGACAACTGTTGTTGCATGTTCCTTGATTACTTGCATTGCTCAGAACCGCTGTGAGTGACAGATTGCACTACTTACTTGCATATGTTTCGGTACTTATTGGTGATTGTTACTGACTTGTATGGAAACATCAGCTTCTGCTTGTTCCTTGATTTCTTAATTGTATGTTAGGAACGTATGATAGACACTGCTGAAACTGGACAACTGCAACTGCATGTTCCTTGATTACTTGTATTGCTCAGGTTCGCTGTGATTGCACTACTTACATGTAACAGCCCGTAATTTATTAAATACAAATTACAGCAACAGACTTTGGATAATAAATCAATTTTATCCAAATATTAGTAATTAACTGAAAACATGAATCTTAAATAGTTAATTATATTAAGTTATAATTATTTATGAAAAGTTGCCCAAAATTAGCTGAAATAAAAGTTGGTCAATTTCCGGAAAATTCAGTAGAAGATCTGATTTTCCCTATTTCCCTATAAATAGGAGCTCCTCTCCTCACTTCTTAAGTTTGGAAATTTGATTCTCCTCCCTCTCTCTCTAAGATACTTCTTCTCTCTAGCATTTCTCCAAATCGAACCGTCGGATTCTCGTGATTCATACGCCATCGGATAGAGATCGTCGAGCTCTTCACGAATCTACCATTTCTTGTTTGATTTCGTCCGGATTTGAGGTAAGATCGACCATTTTTCTGACTTTTGGTTCGGTTTTGAATGAGCATTTTCGAGTTTGCTCATTTTTCCTTCATTTGAAGCTGATTTGCCCCCGTTTAGGACCTGTTCTTGCGTGGAAATCATCCATAAACGAAGGCTATAGCTTGGACGAAGGTTAGTGACTATTTTTCCCTCATTTTTGTTCAAGTTTCGTAGTTAAAGCCTGGAAAACCGATGAACAAGATGATCAGATTCGAGAGATTCATGCCTAGACTCGAATTGTGTGTGTCTCGAATCTAAGTAGGTTCGGGTCTATGCCTTCGAATCTAAGTAGGTTCGAGTCTAGTAAGCTTCAAATCTTTGTGTAGGTTCGAATCTATGTATGTGTTCGTGTCTAAGTCCCTATTTCGAATCTATAGGCTTCGATTCTAAGAGCATGCTTCGAGTCTATGAGTATGGTTTCAAGGTGATGTGAATTTCGAATCTAACCATCTAGATTCGAATGGTATTGCTTCGAATCTGCTCCCTATTCGAATCTGTTGTCCTTAATTCGAATCTGTTGTCCTTAATTCGAATCTGTATTTGTTTCTAGCCAAAGTTAAATTCCTAAAATCAGGTTAAGAGATTAATTAACCTATTGTAATTAAAAGTATAATATGATTATGATAATCGTATGTCATGATGCACCTAGCTAGTAATATGATTGGCTATATTTCAAGGACACACATATGTAATTAGATGAATCGTATTAATCTGATAAGAATAGACTCACCTTGGGACGATAGGAACTACCTCAGACTCGATAACCAGTAATGACAATAACCTGAATATATATAACTAGGGTTATATAGACTATGATACAGACTTGACATTAATATGCCAGACTTGAAACTGAACTGCAGGAGACCGTCGATTTGACAGAGTAAACTGAACCGCTTAATTCGTTAAGCATTATCTGGCTACGGACCACTGTGAGTGACAGATTTCATTATTTACTTGCATATATTTCGATACTTATTGGTGAATGTAGTGACTGTATGGAAACTTCCGATTGATTGCTGCATGTTTCTTTAATATTATATTGTATTATAGAAACGTACTTTTGACATTACTGAAGCTAGACACTTGAATTGCCTTGATTGCATGTTCACTTTTACATACGTATCATGCTTACTGCTTACTTGACTGTTTATATACTTGCCGCTGCACACTGCATTATCCGACAGGACCGAATGCGAGATCTCCATTCACAGGAGGGAATTCTGCAGATTCCTTTCCTAATTGACTTGTTTCCATACATTTCCCGTAGGGCTTCGGCCCTACACAGGGGAATACAAACTGGGTTGTCTCCCAACCTTTTTGCCGTCTCTGACGTATTGCCGACAGGATCTGATAGTATGTTATATGTGTGTGGTAACTATTGGAACTCTGTTAACTCACTAAGCTATGTTAGCTTACTCTGTCATGACAACTCTTTTACAGGAAAAGCTGATAAAGGCAAGACCATAGCAGGTAGTTCGTCCCAGGCTAAGTGATTCTGGACATTTGATAAATAGCAGACTTTTGGACTATGCTGATGCCTATTTTGGATTGATGATGCGGTCTCGGGTAGCTTGTTCAGTCTTCCGCACTCTGATTGAAGATTTAGAAGCTAGTTAGACCACCTTTTGATCTTTAATTTATTGTTGTAATTAAATATTCAGGCTGATGGACCTGTGGTATCAAACAATTAGTAATATTTATTACTTAATGAAATGAAATATTATGACGTGTACTGTTTGTGGAAATTGGATGTTACAAAGTTGGTATCAGAGCAGCAGTTTAATCATCGGATTGGCCACCCGATACTTAAACTACTGGTATGATATGGACTATGTGACTCTGAATTCCCGAGCAAGTCACCGAGGCCTAGGGTAACTTAATTAGTAAAGGACTACCCACACAACTTGACCTAAGATAGGCAAATGATGACTGATAGGATGGGGGAGGGATTGACTGCTTGATACTGACTTGACTTTGACTTGACTTTGTGAGCCTGACTAACTGCCTTCATATCTATGAATTTAGAGATGATTATCTGACGTAGGTATTATGACTCGAAATGTGCTTAAATTGAATCAGGAAATGATAGTTATTTCCTTTATACTTTCAGCCAATGGCTGATATGAATCCAAATGTTGCTGGTACCTCGACTGTTGGTAAAGCTGCTGATGCTGCAGCTGATCAACACAAAGAATCTGTTCATGTATAGGATTTAGGCACTGACCCTGGAAATACTGCTAATGACTCAAGCAGTACTGCTATGCTTGTGCCTCCCCAGCAGGCTCAATTATTTGACCTCATTCACAAGCTGAATGAGGAAAATCGTAGGCAAATACAGCTTATGATGGATAAGAATCGACTGCAGACTGATATGTCGGTTGAGGACCGATTTAAGGAAATTAAGGACTTGCTGACTAAGGGTAAAGCGGTTGTGCAAACTGACGAAGAAATCCAGCGTGAAATTTACTTTAAGGGCCGTGAAGAAGAACTTAGGTTGCGAGAACTTAGGTTACGGGAGTTAGAATTGAAGTATAGGGAAGAAATGTTAACAAAGCCCAAGAAGAATCGAAAAAGGAAACTTAGGCATGAGCCCTCTGAGGGACGACAAAGGGATCTTTTTGTGAATTCTGGCAAACCGAGAAGTGATTTGGAAGTAGTTGAAGTTGCTAAGGTAGGAGAACTTGAAATCTATCCGGAGCGAGCGACTCTTTTTATTGCCAAGTCTAGCAAGAAAGAAAAATCTGAGAAATCGAAAAAGGAGAGTGAAAGTTCAAGGCAAGGAGATAAGCAGACTTTTAAGAAGGCTAAATCTTATGCTGTGACCGCTATGCCAAGGTCTGCTTGTCCTCGCTGCAAGCAGATTCATGGAGGAAAATGTGATCCTATGTTCGTAAGATGCTACTGTTGTAGTCAGAATGGTCACGACCGATCGGAATGTCCCAAGCGCAGTAAGGCTTGCCGAAACTGTATTACGTTGGGGCACCATGCTAGAGACTGTACCCGACCCCGATTTGTTCCTCCGCCTGCATTTTCACCCCGGCAATCATTCAAGGGTTCTTCTGCTCCGAGGAATCAACCAAAATCTTTCCAGATGACAGCCGATGAGGCAAAAGAGACTGCTGATGTCGCCATAGGTACATTTCTTGTTAACTCAATGCCTACTCTAATCTGTCATATGTGTTTGAAAAGTTTGCTAAACTGTTTGATTTTGCCCCAATAATGCTACCTGTACCGATAGATATAGAAACTGCGAGCTCGAGTTTTGTGACTATAAGTAGAATCTTTCGTTCCTGTAAGCTATTGATTGATGACCTCTCCTCAGACTTTGACCTGATACCGATGTGGATTAAAGAATTCGATATTATTATAGGAATGGACAGGCTCATGGCGAGCAATGCTGAAATCCTTTGTGCCAAAGGATAATTAGAATTAGAACCCCGAAGGAAATGAACGTTATGTTTATGACGATAGAAAAACTCGAGATTTAGGTCTCATTTCTGTAATGAAAGCCCGAAAGTACCTAATCAAAGATTGATCTTTGATCTGGATATCATCAATTTAAGATATTTGAGTCTGACGTACCAAAGACTGCATTTCGTGTCGATACGGCCATTTTGAGTTTCTAACAATACCGTTCGGTCTCACCAATGCCCCGGCCGCAATTATGGACCTTATGAATAGACTATGTAGGCCAATGCTAGACAAATCAGCGATAGTCTTTATTGATGACATTTTGACTTACTCTAAGTCTGAACCTGACCGTGCGAAGCTCTTTCGAGAATTGCTAGAATTGCTACGAAATGAGCGACTCTACGCAAAATTCTCCAAATATGAGATCCTTTACCATCCAGGTATAGCAAACATTGTAGCAGATGCCCTAAGCCGCAAAACCGGACAAGACCATTATACCCGATGTTATGCTTTGACTTCTGTTGTTTTGAAGTCTGCCTTGCCTGAGTCGATTATTGCCGCTCAAACCGAAGCCTTTCGGGATGAGAATTTGAAATCTGAACGTATGGTTACTTATGTGACCAAGCTGACCCTTGATAATCGTGGTCTTAGACGGTTCATGAATAGAATATGGGTCCCTAGATTAGGAGAAATTCGTGATCAAATTCTGTCGGAGGCTTATATGTCAAAATTTTCGGTACATCCTGGTTCTACTAAAATGTACCAAGATTTGAAAACGGAATATTGGTGGCCTGGAATGAAGAAGGACGTAGGACGATATGTAGAAAATTGCATGACATGTTTTCAAGTCAAATCGGAACATCAGAAGCCGTATGGGGAACTACAACCATTGCCAGTCCCAGAATGGAAGTGGGACCACATAACCATGGACTTTGTGACGAAGCTGCCCAGGACTAAGCGGAATCATGACTCTATATGGGTAATAGTGGATCGACTTACTAAGTCAGCCCATTTCCTACCCATACGTGAAGATGAACGCCTCGAAAAGTTAGCTGAATTGTACGTAAAGGAAATCGTGACTAGACATGGTGTGCCATTGTCTATAGTATCGGACCGTGATAGCAGATTTACTTCTCGTTTTGGAAGGCTTTTCAGAATGGATTAGGAACTGAATTTAAGATGAGCACCGCTTATCATCCTGAAACGGACGGGCAAAGTGAGAGAACGATTTTGACCTTAGAAGATATGTTACGCGCCTGTGTGATTGATCTCGGTGGAAAGACGTCGATGCCGAACTCCAACCTGTTGGAGGGAAACAGGTGAACGCCCGATCTCAGGACCAGCCATTTTGCAAGAAGCCCATGATCAGCTACAATTGATTCGACAGCGGATACAGACTTCTCAAGACAGACAAAAGAAATATCATGATCAAAGACGTAAGCCATTTGTGTTCGAGGTGGGTGATAAAGTGTTGTTGAAGGTCTCGCCAAGAAAAGGGATAGTGAGGTATGGCAAACGGGGGAAGTTGAGCCCTCGATTTGTGGGTCCTTTTGAAATTTTCAAGCGTATAGGATTGCAAGCCTACAGATTATTGCTGCCTGCCGAAATGACTGGGATTCATGATGTATTTCACATGAGTAATCTGCGAAAGTGTTTAAGTGATGCTGAAGCTGCGATTCCATGGAAAGAAGTGCAAATTGACGAGCAGTTGCAATACGAAGAAGAGCCTGAGCGTATAATCGATCTTAAGGTTTCGAAATTGCGCATCAAGGAAATCCCAATGGTGTTAGTTCAATGGAAATACCATAAGGGATCTGCGCAAACTTGGGAACGAGAAGACGAGATTAGGAAAAAGTATCCGGAGTTATTCCTGTCTTAGTCGATTCCGAGGACGGAATCAATTTAACGGGGGAAGATTGTAACAGCCCGTAATTTATTAAATACAAATTACAGCAACAGACTTTGGATAATAAGTCAATTTTATCCAAATATTAGTAATTAACTGAAAACATGAATCTTAAATAGTTAATTATATTAAGTTATAATTATTTATGAAAAGTTGCCCAAAATTAGCTGAAATAAAATTAATAATTAAAATTCAGCTAAATGACAAATTAAAGACTGAAAATGACGAAACGGACTAAAATGAATAAAAATGTGACTAAAAGACATTTATGCAAGTCGGATTGTTGGAAAATAAAGTTGGTCAATTCCGGATAATTCAGTAGAAAATCTGATTTTCCCTATTTCCCTATAAATAGGGTATTCCTCCTCATTTCCTTGGTTTGGAAAATCTAGAACTCTCTCCTTCTCTCTCTACACCTTCACCTTCTCTCTAGCTTTTCTTCTAATCGGTTCATTGGATTCCCGTGATTTATACGTCAACGGATAGAGATCGTCGAGCTCTACACGATTCTACCATTGCATGTTTGATTTCGTCCGGATTTAAGGTAAGATCGGCCCTATTTCTGTCTTTTGCTTCGGTTTTGAAAGAGCAATTTCGAGTTTGCTCATTTTCCCTTCATTTGAAGCTGATTTGCTTCCGTTTAGGACCTGTTTTTGCTTGGAAATCGTTTATAATCGAAGGCTATAGCTTGGACGAAGGTTAGTGACTATTTCTCCCTCATTTATGTTCATGTTTAAGTTGCTAAAACCTGGAAAACCGATGGACATGAAGAACAAATTCGAGAAATTCATGTATAGACTCGAA
>JAANYP010005753.1:0-86646 GCA_020465985.1 Centrapalus pauciflorus | reverse complement strand
CAATAATGTAATTTTATTACATTATTTGAATTATAATTTAATTAAGTATTGAAATATTTAATTAAATTATATAAATAATTAAAATTATGAATTAATAAATTATTAAAGATAATTAAATAAGAGAGATATAAGATACGAAAATAATAGTGGGTTAAGTAGCAAACATAACTAGTTGAAGTATATAAACGTAATTAAAGCTTCATTTACATAATCTTACTCTCTCTACACTCTCTCTACACTCTCTCTCTAGATTTTCTCTCTCTACTCTCTCTCTAAGATTTCTCCCAAACCGATCGTCCGACTATCAAGATTTATACGTCATCGGGAAGATCTCGAAGAATACTACAAGATTATATCGTCGCATATAGGATTACACACGAAATTGAGGTAAGAATTTACGTTTTAAGCTTTATATTTTCGGTTCTTAAGAGATGAATTCGAATTTAAGGTTTTCATATGATTTAAAGTCAGTTTAACTTAATTTTTACTAGAATATGTATAATATAATTGAACCTAGCCTTAATACTTAACATATTTTGTGATTTTAGACCTAAAACGCATGTTTTAAAACTGTAAATGATGAACAAACTCGAAATACCAAGAACAAACTCGATTTTTAAACCTTAAAATCGAACTTGACTTTAAATTCGAAAAGGGATTCGAATTTGAACATAAACTCGAGATGTGGCCTTCGAAATTAATCATAGAATCGAATTTGAGTTTGACTTGGACATATTAAATTCGAATAGTGGCTCACTTTTAAGTATTCTATGTTTGAATTTATGTCCATTTCAATTTTGACATTCTATAACTTAGTTTGGAGATTTGACTTTGTCAAAATGAAAGAAGCATCATTCGAATTTATATATATATATATACACATATATATATATATATATATATATATATATATATATATATATATATATATATATATATATATATATATATATATATATATATATATATATATATATATATACATGTTCGAATTTAGCAAATATAGTTTGAATTTAATATATATTGGAAATGTATGACTTCAAGTTTAATTTTCATGTTCGAATTTATTATATGTAAATTCGAATTCCCCATTTCTTAAATCCAAATATCTTGAATAAATCACATGAACAACACATAAAATAACAAATCAATTAGTAAAATGATTATATAAATATGTGAAGGGTTGATAAAATAATAGAAAGTAAGGTTTATTAACTAAATTTAATGAGTTGAATAATGATTTAACAGAATTTAATATCAGATGATAAGTGATTGAATAAAATGAAAGTTAATAAAGATTCTAATGAGATCAAAGATTAATGAATGAACATTGAGCATTATTAAATGAATGATTACTGAATATACTATTCAGGTGATATAAAAGCTAATAAAATATCAGAATTTATATGAATAACAGATTGAGCAACAAGCAAAATGGCGAGCATCTGAAAATCTGACATAAGTCAGATAGTGGTTCTAATCCACTACAGATTGTGAGCAACAGAGCCAGAGCCAGAAAGTAAAAGAGCACAAATAACCAGTAACTGTGAGTTGTAGATTTCACTTTAACTGCATATTATGTGAATTGAGAATTTTGTTGCATGATCCTGTAATTATTGACATTCTGATATTGAGCTTATTGATTTATATCATCATAGTATATTTACTATGATTTGTTGAGCTGAGCATTTATTCTTCCAGAATCTATTTCATTGATGAGTCATTTGATTGTTAAGCTTAACTCCATCACTATTGCTCAGTGTTGGGTTAATGTTAGGCTTATGATGTGCTGATTTACGTGATGAAAGCACAGAGGGTAGCTAGAGCTAAGCATTCCGATGATATCCATATAGAGCTTTTACTGGTAGCTAGCCCAGTACGTGGCTGATCCCCACTAATGATGCGTGTGTATGGATTTATCATCATCCGAGCATTCCAATGAAATTGTCTAAAAGTCTCAAGAGCAACAACAGTTTTATAACTGGGAGCTGAGCAAAGTCGCGCATCAAAAGAGCATAAATTGGCCAATGTCCCTACAAGATTGAGTTGTGCATGAGCCTAGTGCAGTGCATATAGAGCTGAGCCGTGCATGAGCCGAGTGCAGTGCATGTGCTTCCGCGTTCATAATTGCATGTTGAATGTGAAATTCTACATTCTCACTAAGCAAGTAAGCTTACCCGTTGTTGCATTATTTTTCAGGTAAAGGCAAACGATTGGCTGGACCTAGTTCATAGGTCAAGACTTTGAAAGAGTTTGAAGTGCATTAGAACCTGTTCCAATACCTTGGTATTTGATTAAAGAATGAGCTTTGGGGTTTGGGCTAGTTTACATTTGTGCTTTGATGAAATAGTCTAGAAGTTTGTACCGTATACTTAGTTTTTGTCTCTATTTGTAATTAACTTTTATTCCGCAACTGTTAATTTTATCTTAGTTTCCTGATTGATATTGCGTTGGAACTGGGCCTAGACTTGAGACCTTTGAGAAATCTTGGGTCTCACAGGATGGTATCAGAGCAATAGTTTGAGTGAATCATTGTATTACGTGTAATACATGATCTCAAACTTGTGCAATGCTATAGTATCAATCATGACAGGATGGCTTGAACTAAGATAGGTTTCAGAGACTAGTAGGACGGGGCATGAAAGGGTACAATATGCTAGGGTAATGATCTAAATACTTAGTGATTTATATTTCAGAGCTATGTCAGGAGAAGGTGGACCATCAGGTGGCATGACCCCAGAGCAAGTCCTGGAAATGATGCAACAACTAATAACCCAGAATAATGAGCAACAAAACAAGTTTATGCTAGAGCAAATTGAATCAATAAAGAAAACTGAAAAGAGAAATAAACATAAAAAGAAGCAAGCTGAACAGTCAAGCAAATCAGAATCCGATAATGAGCATGTCAATCAACGAGTTGTGCAGCCAAAAGGCTGTAGATTTAAAGATTTCAAAGCGAGTGGTGCCATGACGTTTGAAGGCACAGTAAACCCAATACAAGCGTTAGATTGGGTAAGTCATACTGAAGAGATTTTTCAGTATCTCAGAATGTCTGAACAGCAATAGTGTTAAGTTTGCTACAGCACTGTTCGTTGGAGCTGCTAGAGCCTCGTGGAAAACACAAAGGAGCATCTATGGTGAGGAAGCAATTACGACACTGAATTGGGAGCAGTTCTTGGAGATGTTCAACGCCAAATATTGTCCAACAGACAAACAAGACGAACTCGAGATGCAGTTGATGCAATTGAAACAAGGAACTAAGACTGTTGATGAATACGAGCATGAGTTCTCGAGACTTTGCGGCTACTCGTCATATCAAGTAGCAACAGGAGAGCGTAAGATAAACCGATTCAGACTGGGTCTGAATCCAATATATAGAAGACAAATGAGTAGCATAAAATTCAAAACGTATCTCAGTATAGTGGAAGCAGCAAGGATGGTGGAGCGGGAATTCACATATTCGAGTTGTGAACCCGTTATGATGGCTATAAGTCCTACTTGTCCATCTCCACCTAAGAAACAGAAATCCAGTAGATTCTTCGGTTCATCAAAGTCGAGTCAGCAGCAGTCACAAGCGTCCTCTACGCCTAAGAAGACTAGAGTTTATTCTATACAGTCAGGAGCGCGACCGTGCAAACGCTGTAACAAATTTCATAGCGGACACTGCAACCCTATAGATGTGACCTGTTACACTTGTAATCGGATTGGACATGGAAGCAATGAGTGCCCAGAAAGAAACGACGTATGCTACAACTGTGGTGAGCGTGGACATTATGCCAAGTATTGCCCAAATGCACGCGTGCTTACTAATCCTAAACAACCAGTTGGCAGAGCAATCCGACAGAGTACAACAATGATACCTACAGAAAAGGCGCGAGCTTTCCATATAACTGCTGAGGATGTTGAGGAGACGCCAGAAACGCCAAAAGACCCCAATGGTAACTAACAAAAACTTTCTTATATGATAAAATGAATTTAATTTTGTTACCATATGAATTCCAAATCCAAAGTAAGTATCGAGTTAACTGTGCAACCCTGTCATCGATAGTAAATAAAGCGGATGATATATGGGTTGTATCAGTTGAAGTTACGATACAAATATTTTTCCAAACAGATTTTATACCTATAAACCAAAATAGGTATTGTAATCTGAATCGTGTATAATTCAAAAGCTCTAAGAAATCAAAATATAATCTTAAAACACAAGCTACTTCGTAAATCCTTGTAATCTGAATGATTACAGCGTGTCTTATAATGAGACATAGGTAGAAGTTGCTGATCCAATAAATATTAAAGAGAAGAATAATTGAATCAAGTGATTAAGCACTCAATGACAACATGGGTAAGAATCAAAGAAGTTAGAGGCACAAAGCGAGAGTGACAAGAAAATAGACTGAAATTTTGTAAAGTCAAGCGATTGGTCATAAATGGCCAATGAAATGCCCGTATGTGTCAAAATAAACGTAAGTGAGGGATCCTCACTATGTCGACGCGAGACTAGTGAGATATCTAATATGGAATTCCTATTCCATCTAAATGCAAATAAAATGAAAAGTTAAACATAAGTCTATACGTATAATTAAACAGATTCAAAAGCTATTGCTTTGTCAAAGCCACTTGACCGAATTGCACAGTGAACTAACAGAGGAAGGCGATGGCGATAAAGTAGAAGATGATGTAAATGGTCGTGGAGACAGTTTTGGAACCCTAGTAATTCGAAATCTGACTTCAACAATAGAATCTGCCGTCATGTTTAACGAATCACACCGAGAAAGCCTAAGTAAATTGTCGATTTCTATCAAATCGTTTCCCTGGAATTCGATTCTGAATAACATTTGTTTTCCATGTCGCTAATATTCCTACTCGCTGGAAGATTTGAAAGCGTATGATCTCTTCGAGTTCGGGATCATATTTGACTTGTCTGAAATATCCATCAACCGCTGAAACCGTTGCGAAGAAGATGTGATCGATTATAACACTTGTTTTGTTCGTCGAGCTTTAAATACAGCATTTCAACATTTTTGTTTCGATCTCTCATACTCGACTTCTAAACACTCGATCTTCTTGGAGGATTTTGATTCTCGAGAGACTGCTTATATAAAAGATTTGGCGGATATGGCAGCACAATTGGAGACCAAGGTAGGTGAGATGGAGTCGTTACATGAAGAGTTGGCTCCGAATATTGCGCCGGAAGATTGATTCCATTTGTTGTCAGAGCAAAGAAAATCATAAGTCTGCATAGCAAGTCAGCACAAATCAAAAATTGGCTAAGCGATTGATGATTGTAACATCATCAATAAAAGAAACATAAAATATAGATATCAGACTCCCGAAAAGCTCTGTATCTATTTCAAGAGCAAATGAAAAGAGATATGGGCTAATTGATATATATTGAGCTGCAAGCTAAATCGAAAGTGATATTTGAGCTAACTCATGTATTGAGTTGTTATCTGGACTGATTAAGGCATAAAGCTCATATATTAAGAGTATGAATAATAAGTTAGAATTCCTAAAATGATCAAGCAGTGAAATATTGAATTAAGTATGAACTCTGAAAAGAGAAATTTGAGTTCTTGTACTTGAGAATCTCATAGAAATAAAAGATATGAAATACAGATGGTGCTCTTCAGTGGAAACACCACAAAAGTTCGTATTAGTCTTGGGAATTAAGAGATATCATAAAAGCTATATGCCCAAGTCTGTTCGAACATATCTAACTTCGAGGATGAAGTTTGTGCGTGGTGGAGCCCATTCTGTAACAACCCAACTTTTAGCTAATCCTAAATATCTGATTATCGAACCAATAATTGTGACACCCTTGCCACATTAACCACCAATTACAATTCACCCAGGATTAATCACCAACAAACAGATAACATAATGATCTGATAGCTTAATTAAAGTGCGGAAGCAATAAAATACAAAATAACATAATACAATTCTGACAAACACGCTACGGTGCTACAAAGGTTACACATCTAAGTCTACAAATCCAAAAGTATTACACCATCCCAAATTTATTACCACATTGATTCCATAAAACAAATACCAAGATAAAACAGTGGAAATCTTCAAATCACTTCAACTGATAACTTAGCTAGACGGTCCCGCAGCGGATTTTCCTTTTCCTGTAAAAATATAACAACTGAAGGGGTAAGCTAAAGCTTAGTGAATACCATATGATTTTACACATTCTACAAATCATTATGATGCCACCCAGGGTAACCGCGGTAACACATACCGTATACCCCACACGTACTCCAAGTACGCAAACCCGAGCCGCAGCTCCTTCGAGCTGACACTTGGCATAAGAATAACCAACCATCTGAGGCAGACATTACATCGGGGATGACCTACTGTCTATCCTGACCACAGAGGTGTCAAACTCTTGGTCATAAAGCACAGTAACATCAGAGTACAGATGCGACCACGCAGGTCCATCGAAAGGATGCACAACAAATGAACGGACATGCAACAAGTATGAATGTGCATCAACATATACGCATGTTAGTAGAATGCCAAACGAATATGAAACAACATGCCTCAGCAGGCAATGCAAACATAATGCAGATGCAGCAATGTTAAAATCAAAGGTACTCACAGTGGGTGCGTTATTAAACTCCAGATTAATATTATTTCTCCTCGGAATTTCAACCGGATCCACAAAGTACCCCACTGTGGGTTAAACAACACCACAAGGGACCTGTTAATTCAGTTGTAACAACACATTGTGTCAATAACTTGTTTAATCTCATAAAACTTAATTTTATAATAATTGCAAAGTTTTGGTCCCAATTTCGGATCTATGTCCGAATTCGGACCCCACCCGAATTCGGATCCCCAATTCGGATCCTCCATAAATCCCAATTCGGTCCATACATATAAGCCCCAATTCGGACTCCTTTATTTTCGGACCATATCCGAATTCCAACACTTATAATATTTTACCATTTTGATTATCACATTTCGGACCAAAAGCCAATTTCGGATCACATTACAAGTTCGGGCACATCCGAATTCGGTCCCCAACCGAATTCGGACCCTCATCCAAATTCCAATACTTAGAAATAATTTGATATATTAATTTTCCAGAAATCCGGGCCTCATCCGAATTCGGACCAGATCCGAGTTCATCTCGGATCCGAATTCGGACCCCTTCGAACTTGTGCAGTTTTGAATATTATTTTCCAGATTTAGTCCAAGTCATTTTTGGTACTTTTTCACTACATGAAATAAATTATACCAACTTAAATACACTTAATTTCAAGCATTTTAACACTAATATTAACATGCTTTCATAGCACCTTCAACCCGTTTTAGTTCTTTTTCATCATCCATCGATCCACACACACTAAAACACACACTAAATGCTCAAATCCATACTTTCAGTTCGAATCAGGAGCTGAAATTTAATATGTAGCATCAATAACACTAGATTTAAACTAATCCACAATAATATCATACATGCATGAGCATTTGAATCCCCAAATCTCAGTTTCGGATTTGAACAAAAACCGACCCCAAATTGCTTCTAAATTCGAATTTTAAAGAATGTTTACCTTGATTCGATGATTGCAGATGTTTTAGTTCCTCAATTGCAAGCTAAGTCCAAATTTTCAACTTCAAACAGCAACTTTTCGATGATTCTTCAATTTGTAGAGAGAGAGAGAGCCGAGAGATGAGAGATGGTAGAGAGAGAGTGGGAAAAATTCAAATGAATTAAATTAAAGACTTTCCCCCTTTTTATTCTCTATTCTCATCTTTTGACACATCTAACCCCTCAACACATCCGGTTCCATAAATACTGATTATGATTATATAAATAAAGAATCCATCTTTATTTATTATCCTTAATAATTAAATAATTATTTTCACTTAATATTTTAAAATTCTAAATTTCCAAATAATACAACAAACTTTTAATTAATCCAAATTCCGTACCAACTTTCATAATTCAACTTAAATTACAATTTAAACTTAAAAAACTTTAAATATACTAATTTGAATCCGAGGATGTTACAACATGGGCTGCACCACGCTAAACTTCGTCCTCGAAGTTACTCGGATTCGAACAGTTTCGGATACTTCTTCAACATCTCTGTCTTTGTTTCCCAAGTGTGATTCGCTCCTTTGTGATGCTTCCAACGTACAAGCACCATTTCTATCTCTTTGCTTCTTAATTTCTTCACTTTTGTATCTAACACACACTCCGGCTCTTCAACATACCGGAGCCTTTCATCAATTTGCAACTCCGTGTGATCTGCCCAATCCTCGTTTTCGGTTGTGAACGACTTCCTAAGGTTCCCCACATGGAACACCGGGTGTATGCCCGACATTTCTTCCGGCAATTCCAACCGATTCGACTGATTTCCTACTTTTTCGGTAATCCTGAATGGTCCGACGAATCTCGGAGCCAACTTTCCTCTTTTTACAAAACGTGTAACACCTCTCATAGGTGACACCTTCAGATATACCCAATCGTTCACATCAAAACTGATTGGTTTGTGCCTTCTATCGTAATAACTTTTCTTTCGATCTTGGGCCGCTTTCATATTCTGTCTTACCAACTGAATCTTCTCATTCGTTTCCTGCAATAATGCCGGCCCAGCAATCGGCGTTTCACCGGTTTCCCTCCAACATGTAGGAGTCCTACATCTTCTCCCATACAACGCTTCAAACGGCGCCTTCTTTATTGTCGCATGATAACTGTTGTTATACGAAAATTCTATCAATGGTAAATGGTCATCCCAATTACCACCGAGGTCCAACACACACGACCGCATCATATCTTCAAGTGTCAGGATAGTCCTTTCACTTTGACCATCGGTTTGTGGACGGTAAGCCGTACTCATAGCTATTCTCGTTCCCAATCCTTCTTGTAAAGCCGACCAAAAGTTGGAAGTAAATCGGCTGTCCCGATCAGATACTATAGACTTAGGTACTCCATGTCTCGAAATAATCTCATCCAAGTAAATCTGAGCTAACTTTTCCAGTGAATAACTCTCTCTTATTGGAATGAAGTGTGCCGACTTGGTTAATCTATCAACGATTACCCATACCGCATCGTGTTGACGCCTAGTTTTCGGCAACTTCGTGACAAAGTCCATGGTTATGTGTTCCCACTTCCATTCCGGAATGGGAAGCGGTTGCAAACTACCGTAAGGTTGTTGGTGTTCAGCTTTCACTAACCGACAAGTTCTGCATCTTTCCACATACTGACCTATGTCTTTCTTTAATCCGGGCCACCAGAAGTCTGCTTTCAGCTCGTTGTACATCTTTGTGCTCCCGGGATGTACAGAAAACTTTGATTGATGTGCTTCTTTGATAATCACTTTTCGCATCCCACCAAACTTCGGCACCCAGATCCTCCCATATATACCTTTCAAACCCGTTTCGCTCGTTTCCATATTCTTCATTTGCACCCTTATATCCTCAGCACCAACATTCTCGTCTTTCAAGGCTTCCTCCTGAGCGGCCTTGACATCATCAATAATAGTGGATGTTAACATAGTAGATGTCAACATGTAACAGCAATCCTTGGCATATGCTTTGCGACTCAAAGCATCGGCTACCACGTTAGCCTTTCCAGGATGGTAAAGGATTTCACAGTCATAATCCTTTATTAGTTCCATCGAACGTCTCTGTCTCATGTTAAGTTCCTTCTGGCTGAATATGTATTTCAAACTCTTATGGTCCGTATATAACTGACACTTAGTCCCATATAGATAGTGCCTCCACAATTTTAATGCAAACGTAACTGCAGTCAACTCCAAGTCATGAGTTGAATAATTCTTCTCGTGTTGCTTTAACTGTCTCGAAGCATAAGCTATAACTTTTCCACGTTGCATCAATACCGCACCAAGTCCCAACCTCGAAGCATCCGTGTATACAACAAAGTCCTCATTACCCTCTGGTAGGGCAAGTATAGGTGCTTCACTTAGCGTCCTCTTCAAAACATCAAACGCCTCTTGCTGCACGGTTTCCCAGACAAAAGGTGCATTCTTCTTCGTTAACACAGTTAAAGGGACTGCAATCTTTGAAAAATCTTTTATAAACCTTTGATAATAGCCCGCCAGCCCCAGAAAACTTCTGACTTCTGTAGCTGAACGAGGCGGCTCCCAATTCCTTACTGCTTCTACCTTAGCCGGATCTACTGAAATTCCGGCCCCCGAAATCACATGCCCTAAAAACTGAATCTGTTGCAGCCAAAACTCACATTTTGAGAACTTGGCATACAACTTCTCTTTTCTTAGCAATTCCAGCAATTCCCTTAAATGATCAGCATGTTCGGCTTCCGACTTAGAGTATACTAAATATCATCGATAAACACAATTACAGATTTATCTAACATCGATCTACATACTCTATTCATTAAATCCATAAACACTGCCGGGGCATTGGTTAAACCGAAAGGCATCACCAGAAACTCGTAATGCCCATACCGAGTCCTGAAAGCTGTCTTTGGCACATCTTCCTCTCGAACCTTCAATTGATGATATCCCGATCTCAGATCAATCTTAGAAAACACACAAGCTCCATGTAACTGGTCAAACAAGTCATCTATCCTTGGCAATGGATATTGTTCTTTATTGTCAACTTATTCAGCTCCCGGTAATCGATGCACATTCGCATTGTGCCATCCTTCTTTTTCACAAACAAAACAGGGGCTCCCCACGGCGATGAACTTGGTCGAATAAAGCCCTTGTCCAACAACTCCTGGAGTTGTGTCATCATCTCTTTCATCTCGGTTGGGGCAAGGAGATAAGGAGAACGAGCTACCGGTGCAGCTCCAGGGATCAGATCAATTCTAAATTCCACTTGTCTCTCAGGCGGCACGCCAGACAAGTCTTCCGGAAACACATCCGGGAATTGTGAAACAACAGGCACATCGGCCAACGTCTTCTTCTCAGCCTTGGCATCTATAGCATATGCCAGGTAGGCGTCACATCCCTTTGCAACAAGCTTTCGAGCTTTTGCAACAGTCAACAAACACAGATCCCCACTTCTCCTATCCCCATAAATGCAAATCTCACGCCCCTCTGGAGTAGTTATCTTTATCATTCGCTTCTTACATACTATGTGGGCTTCATTCTCTATCAACCAATCCATCCTGATAATTACATCAAATTCACTAAACTCGATCGGAATCAAGTCCAAATTGAAGACTACATCTTCAATCACTAAGGTGCAGTTTCGGTATACATGATCTACTTTAACTAGAGTATTACTAGCAGTTTCAATATCTAGTACAGCAGATAGCTTAGACAAAGGCATGGCAAGTTGTTGTGCAAACATGGTAGATACAAACGATCTATTAGCACCCGAGTCAAATAATACTCTTGCAGGTAAAGAGTTTACAACAAACATACCCGTGACCACCTCCGGGTTTTCCCTAGCCTCTTCTGCAGTAATCTGAAATGCACGAGCCGGTGCCCTTTGCGACTGACCCCGACCTCGGTTAACCGAACCACCGCTTGAACCTCCCGAAGATCGTGTTGATGTTGGAGCAGCAGCTGCTGGAGCATTCTTTCGACAATTTCTACTATAGTGCCCCCACACTCCACATTTATGGCAGGCATCTGATCTTCGTGGACATTCATTCTGAAAGTGGCCCAACTCTCCGCAGCAAAAACATGCACGCCCGTTTATGCACTTGCCGAAGTGTTCCAAATGACACTTGTTACAATACTGGGGCTCGGTGTTGATGGAGTATGCTCGAGCACGACCGGAAGAACTAGAGTGTCGACGGTAAGATTGTTGTGGCGAGTACTGCGATGATCGTGAAGAACCAGAATAACCTCCTTCGCGCTGACGTTTCGGTGGTGAGGGTTGAGTTGGATTAGCTGAAGCAGCAGCGGACCCCATCACGTAACCAGACATAGTTAGAATCTGTTCCACATTTCTGGCGGCTTCCAGTAGACTAGCAAATGTGGGGTAGCGTACATTGCTCATCACCCTCCGAATCTCCAAATCCAGACCAGCCTCAAACCTGGTCACTTTTCTTTCCTCAGTATCCACTTGATGAGGCGCGAACAAACTCAGCCTTGTAAACTCTACAGCATACTGGGACACAGACTTAGTCCCCTGAATCAGCGTCATGAACTTAGCTTCAAGTCTTCGGCGCTCATCGGCCGGGCAGTACTGCTGAGTGAAAACTTCAGTGAACTCAGCCCATTTCATTACAGCAACCTTCTCCATTGTTAGTGCATTCACCATCGAGTTCCACCACATTATTGCGTCTTTGGTGAACATGGCAGTAGCGAATCGGACCATATCCTTCTCAGCACAATCGCTGATTCGGAAAGTCCTTTCTGTAGCTGTTATCCACTCCAATGCAGTAACAGCATCCCCCAGTCCATTGAATTCGACTGCTCCATTTCCCTTAAAGTCCTTGAAACGACAACCCCTGGGCTTATTAGATGACCCAGTGTTGTCATCTTGCTCGTCATTGTTTCCTCCCTCCTTTTCCTTATTCTTCCTTTTCTCTTCTCTTCGCTTAGCTTCGGCCTCATCTCGAGCCCGAAACTGATCTTGAATCATCTGATTTTGCTCAGCCATCAAGGCTAGCATCATTTCTCTCGTCTCTTCTGGTGTCATTCCTCCAGACATGTTCTGAAATATGAAACATATAACTTATTTAGTAACATGTCATTAATTTATAGACACCACCCAATTGTCCCGTATGATAGTCAATATTCTTATGATTACTAGATCGTAACCTATCTTAATTCAGATCATTGCTTAAGATCACTACATGTCAACACTTAATGTTTGAGACCAAGACCTCACGGACACTTGAATCTCAAACTATTGCTCTGATACCATAAGCTGTGACACGCTTGCCACATTAACCACCAATTACAATTCACCCAGGATTAATCACCAACAAACAGATAACATAATGATCTGATAGCTTAATTAAAGTGCGGAAGCAATAAAATACAAAATAACATAATACAATTCTGACAAACACCCTACGGTGCTACAAAGGTTACACATCTAAGTCTACAAAGCCAAAAGTATTACACCATCCCAAATTTATTACAACATTGATTCCATAAAACAAATACCAAGATAAAACAGTGGAAATCTTCAAATCACTTCAACTGATAACTTAGCTAGACGGTCCCGCATCGGATTTTCCTTTTCCTGTAAAAATATAACAACTGAAGGGGTAAGCTAAAGCATAGTGAATACCATATGATTTTACACATTCTAAAAATCATTATGATGCCACCCAGGGTAACCGCGGTAACACATACCGTATACCCCACACGTACTCCAAGTACGCAAACCCGAGCCGCAACTCCTTCGAGCTGACACTCGGCATAAGAATAACCAACCATCTGAGGCAGACATTACATCGGGGATGACCTACTGTCTATCCTGACCACAGAGGTGTCAAACTCTTGGTCATATAGCACAGTAACATCGGAGTACAGATGCGACCACGCAGGTCCATCGAAAGGATGCACAACAAATGAACAGACATGCAACAAGTATGAATGTGCATCAACATATACGCATGTTAGTAGAATGCCAAACGAATATGAAACAACATGCCTCAGCAGGCAATGCAAACATAATGCAGATGCAGCAATGTTAAAATCAAAGGTACTCACAGTGGGTGCGTTATTAAACTCCAGATTAATATTATTTCTCCTCGGAATTTCAACCGGATCCACAAAGTACCCCACTGTGGGTTAAACAACACCACAAGGGACCTGTTAATTCAGTTGTAACAACACATTGTGTCAATAACTTGTTTAATCTCATAAAACTTAATTTTATAATAATTGCAAAGTTTTGGTCCCAATTTCGGATCTATGTCCGAATTCGGACCCCACCCGAATTCGGATCCCCAATTCGGATCCTCCATAAATCCCAATTCGGTCCATACATATAAGCCCCAATTCGGACTCCTTTATTTTCGGACCATATCCGAATTCCAACACTTATAATATTTTACCATTTTGATTATCACATTTCGGACCAAAAGCCAATTTCGGATCACATTACAAGTTCGGGCACATCCGAATTTGGTCCCCAACCGAATTCGGACCCTCATCCAAATTCCAATACTTAGAAATAATTTGATATATTAATTTTCCAGAAATCCGGGCCTCATCCGAATTCGGACCAGATCCGAGTTCATCTCGGATCCGAATTCGGACCCCTTCGAACTTGTGCAGTTTTGAATATTATTTTCCAGATTTAATCCAAGTCATTTTTGGTACTTTTTCACTACATGAAATAAATTATACCAACTTAAATACACTTAATTTCAAGCATTTTAACACTAATATTAACATGCATTCATACCACCTTCAACCCTTTTTAGTTCTTTTTCATCATCCATCGATCCACACACACTAAAACACACACTAAATGCTCAAATCCATACTTTCAGTTTGAATCAGGAGCTGAAATTTAATATGTAGCATCAATAACACTAGATTTAAACTAATCCACAATAATATCATACATGCATGAGCATTTGAATCCCCAAATCTCAGTTTCGGATTTGAACAAAAACCGACCCCAAATTGCTTCTAAATTCGAATTTTAAAGAATGTTTACCTTGATTCGATGATTGCAGATGTTTTAGTTCCTCAATTGCAAGCTAAGTCCAAATTTTCAACTTCAAACAGCAACTTTTCGATGATTCTTCAATTTGTAGAGAGAGAGAGAGCCGAGAGATGAGAGATGGTAGAGAGAGAGTGGGAAAAATTCAAATGAATTAAATTAAAGACTTTCCCCCTTTTTATTCTCTATTCTCATCTTTTGACACATCTAACCCCTCAACTCATCCGGTTCCATAAATACTGATTATGATTATATAAATAAAGAATCCATCTTTATTTATTATCCTTAATAATTAAATAATTATTTTCACTTAATAATTTAAAATTCTAAATTTCCAAATAATACAACAAACTTTTAATTAATCCAAATTCCGTACCAACTTTCATAATTCAACTTAAATTACAATTTAAACTTAATAAACTTTAAATATAATAATTTGAATCCAAGGATGTTACAATAATGTAATTTTATTACATTATTTGAATTATAATTTAATTAAGTATTGAAATATTTAATTAAATTATATAAATAATTAAAATTATGAATTAATAAATTATTAAAGATAATTAAATAAGAGAGATATAAGATACGAAAATAATAGTGGGTTAAGTAGCAAACATAACTAGTTGAAGTATATAAACGTAATTAAAGCTTCATTTACATAATCTTACTCTCTCTACACTCTCTCTACACTCTCTCTCTAGATTTTCTCTCTCTACTCTCTCTCTAAGATTTCTCCCAAACCGATCGTCCGACTATCAAGATTTATACGTCATCGGGAAGATCTCGAAGAATACTACAAGATTATATCGTCGCATATAGGATTACACACGAAATTGAGGTAAGAATTTACGTTTTAAGCTTTATATTTTCGGTTCTTAAGAGATGAATTCGAATTTAAGGTTTTCATATGATTTAAAGTCAGTTTAACTTAATTTTTACTAGAATATGTATAATATAATTGAACCTAGCCTTAATACTTAACATATTTTGTGATTTTAGACCTAAAACGCATGTTTTAAAACTGTAAATGATGAACAAACTCGAAATACCAAGAACAAACTCGATTTTTAAACCTTAAAATCGAACTTGACTTTAAATTCGAAAAGGGATTCGAATTTGAACATAAACTCGAGATGTGGCCTTCGAAATTAATCATAGAATCGAATTTGAGTTTGACTTGGACATATTAAATTCGAATAGTGGCTCACTTTTAAGTATTCTATGTTTGAATTTATGTCCATTTCAATTTTGACATTCTATAACTTAGTTTGGAGATTTGACTTTGTCAAAATGAAAGAAGCATCATTCGAATTTATATATATATATATACACATATATATATATATATATATATATATATATATATATATATATATATATATATATATATATATATATATATATATATATATATATATATATATATATATATACATGTTCGAATTTAGCAAATATAGTTTGAATTTAATATATATTGGAAATGTATGACTTCAAGTTTAATTTTCATGTTCGAATTTATTATATGTAAATTCGAATTCCCCATTTCTTAAATCCAAATATCTTGAATAAATCACATGAACAACACATAAAATAACAAATCAATTAGTAAAATGATTATATAAATATGTGAAGGGTTGATAAAATAATAGAAAGTAAGGTTTATTAACTAAATTTAATGAGTTGAATAATGATTTAACAGAATTTAATATCAGATGATAAGTGATTGAATAAAATGAAAGTTAATAAAGATTCTAATGAGATCAAAGATTAATGAATGAACATTGAGCATTATTAAATGAATGATTACTGAATATACTATTCAGGTGATATAAAAGCTAATAAAATATCAGAATTTATATGAATAACAGATTGAGCAACAAGCAAAATGGCGAGCATCTGAAAATCTGACATAAGTCAGATAGTGGTTCTAATCCACTACAGATTGTGAGCAACAGAGCCAGAGCCAGAAAGTAAAAGAGTACAAATAACCAGTAACTGTGAGTTGTAGATTTCACTTTAACTGCATATTATGTGAATTGAGACTTTTGTTGCATGATCCTGTAATTATTGAGATTCTGATCTTGAGCTTATTGATTTATATCATCAGAGTATATTTACTATGATTTGTTGAGCTGAGCATTTATTCTTCCAGAATCTATTTCATTGATGAGTCATTTGATTGTTAAGCTTAACTCCATCACTATTGCTCAGTGTTGGGTTAATGTTAGGCTTATGATGTGCTGATTTACGTGATGAAAGCACAGAGGGTAGCTAGAGCTGAGCATTCCGATGATATCCATATAGAGCTTTTACTGGTAGCAAGCCCAGTACGTGGCTGATCCCCACTAATGATGCGTGTGTATGGATTTATCATCATTCGAGCATTCCTATGAAATTGTCTAAAAGTCTCAAGAGCAACAACAGTTTTATAACTGGGAGCTGAGCAAAGTCGTGCATCAAAAGAGCATAAATTGGCCAATGTCCCTACAAGATTGAGCTGTGCATGAGCCTAGTGCAGTGCATATAGAGCTGAGCCGTGCATGAGCCGAGTGCAGTGCATGTGCTTCCGCGTTCATAATTGCATGTTAAATGTGAAATTCTACATTCTCACTAAGCAAATAAGCTTACCCTTTGTTGCATTATATTTCAGGTAAAGGCAAAGGATTGGCTGTACCTAGTTCATAGGTCAGGACTTTGAAAGAGTTTGAAGTGCATTAGAACCTGTTCCAATACCTTGGTATTTGATTAAAGAATGAGCTTTGGGGTTTGGGCTAGTTTACATTTGTGCTTTGATGAAATAGTCTAGAAGTTTGTACCTTATACTTAGTTTTTGTCTCTGTTTGTAATTAACTTTTATTCCGCAACTGTTAATTTTATCTTAGTTTCCTGATTGATATTGCGTTGCAACTGGGCCTAGACTTGAGACCTTTGAGAAATCTTGGGTCTCACACAATGAAAAGGAAATAACTAACTACTACAAACAAGATTATTTACAAAAACAGTTACTCCAAAACTAATTTAACAAGCGTTGTCATTCTCCGGCAATGGCGCCATTTTGATGAACCCAGTCGTATGAGTATCAAAAATAACCCAAAACACTATATAGATAGGGTAAGTGGGACCGAATCCACAGGGAAAGTCAGGTCGTTAATTTAGCTCTAGAGACTGTTTTGATTGAAATTGTGATCATTTACTTTTAATGAATAAACTACTGTTGATTGCTACTACTGTGTTCTAACACTGAAGAATTAGATTAAAGAAGTTCACGTGAGGAGAATGGGTGTTTGCTTTCTTGTTGTACATACTATGGCAATTCAGAATGCTACAAACACCATTTATGTGAACTGATTTGAAATTACAGTTGATGCTCTGAAGACAACGTATACCACTCAATTCGTTGTCTTCCTCCCATATAGGAAGTTGGCACAACCAATGACATGGATATAAACTGTTCCAAACACATCCATTACCTCTTCTAATGCATTCACTCAAATGTAGTCCAAACAACAGTTTCCATGTAGATGAATTAACTTTCACAACAAATATTCTTAAGACAACGTATGCAATTCAATTAATTGTCTTCCCCTTTTTCACTGAGTTAGCACAACTAATGATATCACTATACCCTGTTACATACAATACTCATTGTTTAACAACCATTCATTTATTCATAAACAAGATCCACAAACCCTTTTAGTACAAATGGAAACTGAAATTAATTAAACATTCATTCACACCATAGTATGCAACCTTAAGAAGAAACGCCACAATGTATTTAGCCAAGCATAGCTTGGACTAGCATACTAACAATGATAAACATAGATGAAAACATTCAAACTACCAAATAGTGTACAAATACAAGGAATTGGATGCCAAATGCTTGATCCACGCTTCGTCTTGTTGTTTTCCTCCTCTTGTTCGCCTCCTGGAACTCCTCCTCTGTGTGTGTAACACAAAAATTGCGAACCCCTCAAATGTGGTAGCCGTTTTCCTCAAAAGTGCTGCCCTCACAGCAACTGCCACGCCAACGTCGATCCCAACGTCTGAAACGCTGGTCAGGATGCCGCACCAAGCTCTAGGGACGCTCAAGTTCTGTAATGGCCTCCTTTAGACGCTCCTTCGGCGTCTGGGACGCCGCCTTGGACGCCTCGCATGATTTCACTACTCCAGTCACCATTTTGCTTATTTTCTTGCCAAGCAACTGCAACATATAAATTACATTTGCAGTACCAATTTTCTTACATTTAACACACTAAAAGACAACAAAAACACATAAAAACAGAAGTGATTTATATCACTGATCAGAAAGTTGCTGGAATATTATTATTGGTTCTGTCCACAGACATACACATAGCATTTATATGTTTAAATGAATGAAAAAGGCTGCTGGTGCTGTTTTGTTTCGGTGCCAGGGAATTACCAAAACCTCAAAGGTTTCGGTATTAGCTTTTTCTTGGTCTCGGTAGTTGTCCATTTCTAGCATGGTTCTCAGTAGGCTTGATGGATGTTTAATATAGGTTTCAGTATTACTCTTTGTTTTAAATGTAAAAGGCTGCTGGGTTTCAACATTATTGTTGCTATTTCGGTAGTCCTCAATACCCAAACCTTCAAAGGTTTCGGTAGGCATGCAGTCTCACATGCACACCTGCACATTTATTTATTTTCTTTTCCTATTCTGTTTTTACTTCATTTCACAGCAGCAAGACAACAAATTTCGAAGGGGTTTTAATTATTTGGATGCTTCTTTGCTATATATAAACGCACACATGAATGTAATGCTTTGGCCTGCTCCTATCGATTAATAACAGAAACAAAGGAACCACTTTTGACAGCAATTTTAGTTTCAGAAGTTAAAATTCAGCATAGCATTTAAGGTTACAAATTGCAACAATGATCAATCAACTACATAAGAATTACATGCATGCATTTAAGATAAGCTTTCAACACTTAGTTTCCATGATTTGAAATTGATTTGAGTTCATAATCCCCACAGAAACCGTGAACTTTATTTTGAATAAAAGAGCAATTTAATATAACCACCTTAAATTCTTGTGAAATCTTGTTGCTTGATGATTTCTTGACTTTAATTTAAACTTTTACCACACAAAGATGATCTTGATGTCGAAGATGAAGAGCCGTGGGTTTGAGAGTGTTGAGAGATATTCTAATTTTTGCAATTGATAAAAATATGAGCAGATGTTTATTTAGGGGTTTATTTACTTCAACTTTCAAAATTCACAATTTGGCCCAAAACTAGTTTATTTTTCATCACAAACTTGTAACCTTTATTTTAATTTTGACATAACCCATTTTATAATTGAAACTCATAATTTAATTGTAACTTTTATTAACTTTCTTTATAAATCACATAGCTAATAAATGTAATTAAAATTACATTTAACATATTAATTAACGTTAAGCTGGTTAATCGCTGTTAATTAAAGTTTAGGTTGTTACAATATGGGCTCCACGACGCATAACTTCGTCCCCGAAGTTGTCTATGTTCAGATAATTAAGGTAGCTATGAATTCCCATATTCTGACATAAACATTTTGGTTGTTATTGAATGAGCACCATCTGCATTTCATGATTTCTTGCCTCTTTGGCTTTTATAACCATTACATTTACTAATTTTCTCAATATCAACAATTTAACTATTGACTTATGCAATCCATATAAGAATTTTAGGATTTCTGCTTATCGTTTATACTATTTTGTATTGACTCACACTTCGAGATTCAATATGACTTTCAATTGATTCAGATATCAATTTAGTTATTAAGACAACTTATATCTCTTTTCTTTTGATATTAAATCAGTTGTGGCTTTTTGAATCTCACATCTGTTCCATTGAACATTTTTACTGATTCATGATGTTATTATCATCAATCGCTTCGCAGACTTTTGACTTGCGCCGACTTTTATCATGTTAGTGCATCCTGTGTAACGATAGCAGTCTAAGTGTAGATAGTCTTTTGAAATAGTTCAGGCTTTGTAATTACAAGTTAATATATATCTTTGATATTGGTTATATATGTTTGATCTTGTTTGTGATTGATGTTTACTTAAGTTTAAAGATAATTTCAAACATAAGTTCAAAGATAAGTTCAAACATAAGTTTAAAGATAAGTTCAAACATAAGTTCAAGAATAAGTTCAAGAACAAGTTCAAAGACAAGTTCAAGAATAAGTTCAAAGGCTAGGGTTTGAACTTAGTGGAGCTAAGTTCGAACATGTAGTGGACAAGTTTGTGGGCTTGGGCCTAAACGAACTTGTCTGAGCTAAGTTCGAATCTAAGCTCTATAATTAAGAGTTAATCCGTTTTCATCATAGACTTTTGCAGAGATTAATATCCAGAGCTCGTATAGTGCACTACGAACTTGTGAAGATTTCAGAGAGTCGTTTCAGAGAGATACATGTGTCGGTTCGTTCGTCGTGACATCTATCATTGTGTTAGTCTCCGGTTTCCGTGTGTGTGATCGATCCGTTAAACCCCTAACGAGGATTCCACACTCGTTGGAAAGTGTCACGTCAAGATCAGATTTGTAGGTAGGTGACCTTACAAGTGGTATCAGAGCAATAAAGAGTGATCATCGTGTTCTTCGTGTTCATACAACATTCTTGGTTTCGTGACGTTCTTACCGGAAAAATTACGTTTTCATAGTTTTTCTGAGTTTTTCAAGCAAGGTAACGGGGAAAAATTCACATTAGTTCAAGTTCTTCAGTCAAAATAAGTGTTTTAGCCATAAAAACACTGATTTAATCTGAAATCTTGAAAAAATCAAATTTTTGGTCGTTTCTCGAACTTGCGGCGATCGAACTTAAGGGGGGTATTAGGGTTCATTCGAACTTGTTAGAATACGCTCCTCTTGAAGTTAATTTAGGGCTTCATTCGAATTTAGCTGAGGTTCGAACTTGTCAGAATCGAATTTGCCAGATTCGAAGTTATCAGAAACGAACTTGTCAGATTCGAACTTGTCAGAAATTTAGGGTTTCTTCGAACTTACCAGAGGTTCGAACTTGTCAGAAATTTCTAGGGTTTGCTAGAACTTGCAGTCATTCGAACTTGTTGAGTTCGAACTTAAAGAAATTCGAATTTAATTTTACAAACGAATTTAAGATTAAATTAATTCGAACTTACCTAAGTTCGAAGGGTTTATAATAAATTAATTTTTAAATTAAATTGTTTAAGTTTGAAAACAAAAAGTTTAGAAAGAATGTCGAGCTTACAAAAATTCATAGAAATGGACCACGAGGTCGGCAAAGCAAATTCTCTGCCAAAGCTAATGAAACTGGAGGAAAAAGTATTGGTGGAAGGATAGGTTTGCTGATTTTGCTCGCTTTAACGACATGCATATGTGGATTTGCATCGATGAGGGATATATTCCTCCTACGCAAGAGTTAGAGGGCCGACAAAGAGTCTTAACTTATCAGAATAAGAAAGATGATGACAAGAAACTTTTTGAGGCCGAGAACTGAGCTTTCTCAATTATCAGGATGGCAATACCTCAAGAAGTTCTACAAACTTTAAGGAATCATAGGACTTCTAAAGAGCTATGGGATGCTCTAGAGAAGAGGTGTGAGGGAAATCCTAGGATTCGCAAGGGTAGAACTGAGATGCTGAAACAACAATTTGCTATTTTCAAGGCTTTGAAGAATGAGACGTTAGATGAGACAATCACTAGAGTCTATCATCTGTTAACTGAGCTTGACAATCACAATGTCGATTATCAAGAGACTGAGAAGATAGAAAAGCTTCTAGATGCTTTACCAGCGAAGTGGGAGATGTACACAACTTTAATAAAGCATGATGAAGAGAAGTTCGAGACTCTCACTCTTGAAGGTGTAATTCGAACGTTGAGGGCTTATAACTTGAAGTTACAGAAGAAAGAACAGGAGTTTGAACAGGTTCAAGATCCAGAAATGTATTTTGGAAAGTCAAAACCATCAATTACTAGTGAACTGAAGTCGGGGGCCACAGCATTCTTCTCGGGAGAAGAATCCATTCCAGTGGAGATAGAGGAATCTAGTAGCAGGGCATTCTTAGGGTTTTACAAACCAGAAGAAAAACCAACTCATTCAGCATCTACGTCTCAAGGATACACAAAGATGCCAAAGAGCGCAAAATCGGCTGAAGATCATCTGAATCTTTTTGCTTCATTTGTCGCAGCGTACGACAATTGCGTTCAAGGGAAGATAAACGATCCTGCGTTTAGGGAAGAAGACTACGATCATGTAGATCCTGATGACTTGGAGGAAATGGACCTACAATGGCAATTGGCCATGGTGACTCAAAGGGTCAAGAGGTTCATGAAGAGGACAGGAAGAAATCTGAACGTAGGCAACAACAACGTTGGTTTTGACAAAACAAAGGTTAAGTGTTACAATTGCCAAGGCTTGGGACACTTTGCAAGAGAGTGTCAAAGACCCAAAGTAGAGAACTATCAGAATCAGACTCAAGGAAGATATCAATCTGGTGGTTCTGGGAATCAAGCAGCCATCGCTGGTCTGTTAACAAATGTGTCATCTAACAGACAGCTTGATGGAACTTATGACTGGAGTACTCATCCGGAGTCGAATGCTAGAGCCTTTATGGCTGGAGTAATTGAGACTGGGGATGCAGAGCTGAAGAAGTTGCAGAGGACACCAAGCAGAACGATAGAAGTCCTTTGATGGTGGAAAAGTCAGAGAATCAGTCCATTCTGGAGTTTGCTACTAAAATGGCTAACGTGGAATCGGATCACAAAAAAGTAACTCCAAACTTTTCAACATTCCATGACTTATGTGTTTTAAGTGTTACTTTAAATGATAGGTTAAACTTAGTACTAGAAACACATAACAACTTAACTGCTCAGATCCAATCGTTAAAATCAAATAATGCTAGTCTTGTAGATAATAAGGAAGATCTAAGGAATAAGCTGAAAGCAGATGCTCAGGATGTCATACTTCTAAAAGACAAATTAAGTGAACAATGTGTCATGATAGAACTTATTTATGAGCATGTTAAAGCTTTAATTAAAGAACTTCCCATTAAGGATGTAGAACTTGCAGAATCAAGAGTTAAGGTTGCTGAGGTAAATAGTAAGCTTGAAAAGTTTAGGAAGTCATCTCTAAACCTAGGAAAGATCTTAGAAGCTTAACGGCAGTCTAAGAAACCAGTTGGATTAGGTTATCAAGAGAGTCCTCCACCTTTCAACAGTAATTATGTGCCTCAACCTCAGGATAAAACCGATGAACCGGTCGAATCAGAGGTAGCAACTGGAACTGAATCTGATAAGGATAAGTTAACTAAGGTGTCTAATACTACCTCTAAGATTAAGAACGTCAAGTTTGTGCAGTCTACTAGTGACACTGTACTAGGAGAAGCTAAAGCTGAAATTAATAATCAGCAAGAGGAAGTAATCACTGTAGTTGAAATGAAAGAGAATGACACTAGTGAGACACCTAAATAAAAGGGTACATATAAAAAGCCGATTGATAAGATGTCATGCTTTAGATGTCATGAGAAAGGACATGTTGCGTCTAGTTGTCCTTGTAAGAAAGTGACCCTCTAAACCAGAGTCTAAACCTACTGTAGGAAAGCCAGAATAACCAATCCTAAAACCAGTACCTAGCATTTCTAGTACAAGTAACTCTCAACATACGAAGAGGAATGTGAATGCAACACCTAGGATAGTTGTTAAACAAATACCAGTGTCAGTCAGACAGCAAGAAGTGATTAGGACTAATTCTCCGAATAGAGTCCCTAATCAGTCTAGGTCAGGACCACAACAAGGCTATAGGAGTACAACACCTAGAAGGACCTACACTCCAGTTAGGTCTCATACTCCTCAAAGACAACAGACACGAGGTAGAGCCCAGGGATATCAAACTGAAATGCCTTATAATAGAAACTATTCTAGGGCTCAACCAATAATGACAGCCCAAAGGCCAAGAGTGAATCTTAATCACCCAGCACCACAATAGGCTCTCAATCAAAAACCCAAGTCACCTGAAAGGAGAGATGGGAATTTGAAGCCGTTCACGTATGTGGGTGAGAATGGTATTACCAAGTTAGTCATGGCTTGGGTTCCCTGTGATAACTAACTTTTTTTCTTTCATGTGCAGGAGCTAACTACAGGTCTAAAAAACAAATGGTTCGTCGACAGCGGTTGCTCCCGTCACATGACTGGGGAAAGGAGTCAACTCACAGACTTCAAGGGAGGGAACAAGGGATTCGTATCATTCACTGTGAAAAAGGGAGGTCATATCACTGGAACTGGAGTGGTCACTAATGGGACAATCACACTTGATCAAGTTTACCATGTTGATAAACTTGATCACAATCTCATTACTGTATCTCAGATCTGTGATAAAAAGAATTTAGTAATCTTTACTGAAACTGAAGCGTTAGTGCTGAAGCCGGGATTCAAAATACCTGAAGAGTGGATCATGATGAGAGCCCCAAGAAAGAATGATCTGTACATGCTTGTAAGGTCACCTACCTACGGATCCTATCTTGACGCGACGCCAACCAACGAGTGTGGCATCCTCGTTAGCGGTTTGACGGATAGATCACACACACGGAATACGGAGACACACACGATGATAGACGCAAACTAGAACGCCCCGACATGTGATTCTCTCCAAGAACACACAAAATCGCCTCCGTATGTTCGTAATCGCCTTCGGCCTTAAGTCTGCAAAAGTTGTTAATTAAAACGGATTAACCCTTAATTATAAGGCTTAGATTCGAACTTGCTTTGGACAAGTTCGAGAGGGCCGAAGCCCACGAACTTGTCCACCGTAAGCTCGAACTATGGTCTTTGAACTTATTCTAGAACTTGTCTTTGAACTTGTTCTAGAACTTATGTTTGAACTTACCTTTGAACTTATGTTTGAACTTATCTTTGAACTTATGTTTGAACTTATTATAAAACATCATTTACAACCAAGTTCAAACATATATACAATCAATATCAAACATATATCAAACATATAACAAACATATAACAAACAGGTATTAATATGCAATTACGAACAAATTGAATATTACAAAATATCGTCTATACTTAGAATGCTATCGTCACACAGGATGCAGTAACAGACTCCCCATTGACGATAGCTTCTAACTATATATATTTTGTCTAAGTACTAGAACTATACAAACTACTACCAGCATATAATTCCTGCTCTATACAAACCTTAACCACCTTCTGGAACTTCCTGCCTTCTAATCTCCCGCCTTCGTGAAAGAAAATCGGTTGATCATGAAGCTTTCTCAGGTCGTCCTTGGATAAGTTGATCAGATGCAGTGGATCGTATACTTTCAAAATTACTTTGTCCTCGTAGTCCTCCATGACTGCCTCTGCTGTTTCGTTGTCAATGAACCACCACTTGTTCGCGAGAACATCCTGTGGCATTGTCTTCAACGGAACCTTCTTTAGGCATCGGACTGGTTTATAGAACATCTTCATCCAAGGTTTTCCAGTCAATGGATCTATTCTTGATTCATCCATTACTCTCTTTCCTTCTCTCGGCTTTATCCTCTCAAACCTTCCAGATCGACCTTCTATTCTTATAATTCTCACTATTACTTTAGCGTATTGGTCTTCTCCTAGGTTTATCAAGTTCTTCCATGCCAATTCTTTAACTTTGCATTTGGGTAATGAATTAAAAACTTTTAAAGTTCTCCTCAAATACTGAAGTCCGTCTCTTCTCCTAAGTACGAATAGCTGCAGTTCCTTATCAAAAAACCAGCTTAAAATCTCCCCAAGAGCTTTCCTGGACTTGACAGTCTCATCTTTTTCTTTACTGCCAAGGTTGTCTTCTACTCCTCCTTTCTGAACCATAGCTTCATCATTTCTTCTCTAGTTTGCTCCTTTTCAACTATGTCAGTTTCTGAATCATCCATAGACGCTAAGTTAATCTCATCTAGATCTATCACATTCTTATCATTATGCACATATTGTTCTGTGATAGGCTGCTTTGGGATGATCACTTCATCAACATCATCGTCTTCATCTTCAACAAACTCATCATCAGACTTCCAGTCCACAATCTCTTCTGGAATGAATTCCTCTTCATACAAATCTTCTTGATCAAAATCAAAGTCATCTTCATCATCAAGATCCATCAGGGCTTCAATCATTTCTTGTTCAACAATATTTGAGGCTTCGCCTTTGCCTCCTTCTCCCATGCCTGACTTACTAGGCTCCCCCTGAATTTGTGCTTGCTGAGCAGTCTTCTGAGAAAGATCTGCTAGCTCACTTTCTCTTTGAGCATCTGGGTCAATGTCGTCGTCATTTTCTCTCCTCACCTGATCTTCCTTGCAGCTACTCTCCCCCTGAACTTGCAGATTCTTCAATAATTGCTCAAAGAGAGTCTTCATCGTCTGCAACTCAGACTGTTGCTCAGAAACAGTTGACCGTAGCTCTGCATTTTCTTGATCAAGTCTGGCATTATGCTGTTGAGGTTCTTTCACAGCGGTGGACAATTGAAAATTTTACTGTTTGGAAGTCCACTTTTCCCTTCAGCTCAGTGAACCGCTGATTGTCTGTGTATGAAGTCGAAGTTGATGGAACGGAGGCGGATGAAGTTGGAGCGGTGGTTGAGGTTGGTATGGCAGCCGGTAACACTATCTGAGGAGCTGAGGTGGATGGAGCTCCCTGCATAAATCTATGCCTCCTCGCCCTATGCCTAGGTACGAGTGGAACTTCCTCTTCTTCTTCAAAATCCGAGTCTTCTGCCTCTGCATCCCTACCTGCTGGTCTTGTCATTTTCCTTCTGCTGACCACTAATCTCGATCCATATCCGCCAATTGTGACAGCCGGATCAGCGGCTTCTATCCCCTCAGAACTAGACTCGGAGTCAGATTCGGAGGCGTTCTCTGCTTGACCCTTAGCCTCAGCCTGTACTCTTTCTTCTTCTTCTTCACCCTGGACTTCTGTGTCCATATCCTCAGCTTCAGATGGTTGGTATTCATCAATGTCTCTAAATATATCATTGAACTCAGTCGGAGGCTCCAGTATTTCTTGAACTAATTCTGCTGCAATATCTTGCTCGGCAGGAGTTCCTTGAGCCCAAATCTCTTCCAGAGTTTGCGCCCTCTGATCATATTGGGGCCCGAACTCGACGGGCCGGCAGCTTCCATGGATGGACCAGCTGCAGTAGATTCTGTTTGTTGGCGAGAGGATGGTCTAGCAACTAGAGGTCTGGTTGCCGGTGCTCTGCGTCTTTGCCTCCGTTGTTGCTGTTGTTGTTGTTGTTGTGGTTCCTGTTGTTGCTGTTGCTGCTGCGGGACCTCACCTGTCCAATTATCACCCTCCGGGGCTACAAAATCAGGATCAATAACCGCCCCGAACAATGGTGCCACTTGCGGCCTGACCTGCTCTGCCCTTCTCGTATTGTGGGACTGGCAGTCAACAAAAATCCTCTTATCGATTATAGCCACGCCACTTAGATCTGGAAGTGGTGGCAAATTGGGCAAAAAGTGGCGAATGATCATCATCGCAAATAGAGGGTACATCAAAAATCGTTCCCTCACTGGAGCTATGATTTGGTGCACAAACTCCCCAAAAAACATTTCAGAAAAACTGAAGCGCCTGTTGTACACCAAGGCAATCAAAGCCGATTGCAGTTTAGACACCATAGTGTCAAATCCCGCCTTCTTCGGCGCAAAACAAACCATAATGACGTGCACAAGATAACGCCATTGGCCAATCAAGCCACTCTTCACATATGAAGCCTTCGTGATTTCTTGGGCATATCTCATTCTCAAAAATGCCGCTTGCCTGATATGTATCGGAAAATCTATAGGCCCCGCTTCTTGGTCCTCCGATCTCAGCTGTAGGATTAGACGCGACATATCAGCCGAAAAGACGATTGGCTGTCTACCGACTTTTGTGAGGACAGTTGGTGTAACTGAGCAATCCACTTGGAGACGCTCCCAAAACTGTCGCACGTAGGGCAAAATGATTTGAAGGTTATGAGTGAGAGCGTAAGAGACTCGCGACTGCGTCAAGAACTCGATCATATGACGGTACGGCTGAGCTTCAGGTTATTCCCGATCCACAGACATAACCATGTTATGTTTATTAAAAAATGCCCGATCAGCCATATCTGCACACAGAAACAACAACCAATATTAGTAATTAAAAATAAAATGAAACTTGTTTATTTCGAATTTGCATAATTTCGAACTAACATAAGTTCAAAATCCAACACATTCGAACTTAGACAAGTTCGAATTTATTTTAAAAACATTCGAATTTAAAGAAATTCGAGGATTATGTTTGAACTTGACTGACTTCGAACTTGTAGATATTTCAACAAGTTCGAACTTTCTCAAGTTCGAACATGAAGAACATGTTCGAACTTGGTCACTTTCAAACTAAAATCCAAGATTTTAACCCCATTTGACTTAACCAAAAGTATAATCTAGTCCTATTACGTTCTAATCGATGTTATATATGATTTATTTGAAGTTTTATCCTTCAAAACTTGTAATTTTAAACCACAAAGTTTCAACACAAATAAACATCAAATAAATTCGATTTTTGCCATAATAATGTCCTAAACTACCCATTCTTTGTATAATACTGATTACTATACCTAAGTATATGAGTATGTTCGAGAAAAAGGAGCAAAACTTCGAAGAATAGAGAGAAATTCGAATCACGACAAGTTCGAAGAACAAGTTCGAAATCGCCAGAGACAAGTTCGAATGAAGAAATTCGAGGGTAGGTGCCTTAGATGAAGTACCGTTGACCTATTTATACCAACTACCTTCGAACTTAGCATAAGTTCGAACTTCCTGAAAAATTCGAAGTGAAGTTCGAATTTGTCTGAATTTCGAACTTAAGGGAAAATTTTGAAAATACTTGAATAAAATTCAACTTTTTCAACTTTTTCGTGTAATGGAATTTTACAAACCTTGTAAAATCATTCACACTAAGAAACAAATTTTCACGCAATATTTGTTTATTCAACCAAAAGTGCATCCTAGTAACTTTGACCTTTTACCTACTTGAATAAAATAAAATTAGATAACATAAAATAAATAAATAAAATTTGAATAAAAATAAAACTTAAACTACTCAAAAATACTTTTAAAAATTTACAACCTAAACTCATAGAATTTTTTTTGCGAGAAAGTCAAAGAAGGTTCAATTAGATAGCGATGTGAAAGGCACTTTCAGTTTTACACTTTCACACTTAGGAATTTTTTGATTCCTTTGATTGTTTGTCGTTATATACGTTCCAAGTCGATTGTCGGTATGATTTTCCCTTTTAAACATTTTACACTTTGGGATTTCCCTTGGCCTTTTTATTTATCAAGAAACTACCTTACGTGTCCCATACTTAGACTTACTTCTATGATCAAGGCAGATACACAATGATTATAACTTTTTGGTATTGCAAATTTTCTTTAAAAGGCAAACATTGGACACAGTTCTGTATTTACATACAACAGAGTGTCTTAGTTTGTCTTAAAGTTTATTTAAAGTTAGCAAAACAGCGGTGACAGGTCTGTACTTACGTACAACAAAGCGACTTATTTTGCTAACTCGAGTCAAAACAAATGTGACAGGTCTCTACTTACGTACAACAAATCGACTTGCTTTGACTCCCTTTTCTTAATCAAAATGTTTCTTTTCTTTTCTTTTCTTTTAAGATGTATTTGATGTTGCTATATATCCCCCAGAAAATTAGCGTACCTCATTTAGAATCATTATCTGTATGTCTCTAACATAGAAATTAAGACCATTTGGTCATACATCTAAGTTAGTTACACATATGACTTTTTCTTGAATATTTTATTAGCTCATGAGATTTCTTTTGTGTATTATGTCTACCAACATATCAAACGAGAAAGTGTATATCACTTAGAATTGAAGGTGCATTTAACGTGAAAGCTTAACACTTAGAGATTGTTTTGACTGTGCTAATTTTCGTCACTTTGAACCTATGTCTCTAAGACTTAACTCAATTTTATTCTCTTTTTTTTTTATAGATTTTTATGGTTTTCTCTCTTTTTTCTTTTGTTTTTCATTTTTTAAGATAAGCTAATAAACTAACCTACTAACTTACTATAAAATGAAATAAATTATACTTAAACACTAACTTACTATAAAAAGAAAGAAAAAGATACTAAGGTCAAGTTACTCTGGATTACGCATACCATTTAGTTGAACTAACAACTCAAAGTGTGACTTATCAAAAGCTTTAGTGAATAAATCAGCATTATTATCTTCCGTTGCCACTTTTACCAGCTTTTTTAAGTTCTTTTCAGCACAATCACGTATGAAATGATGTCTTATGTCTATGTGCTTTGTTTTACTGTGTTTAACTGGATTATTAGTTATAGCAATAGTAGATTGATTATCTATCCTAATAAGAGTATGAGTGTAAGTCAAACTGTAGTACCGCAATTGTTGTTGTATCCACAAAACCTGTGAACAGCAACTACCAGCAGCTACATATTCGGCCTCGCACGTTGACACGGCTACCGAAGTCTGTTTCTTGCATTGCCAGGATACGAGCCTCGCTCCAAGGAAATGATAACCACCAGTTGTTGATTTCCGGTTCAAGCAGCAACCTCCATAATCTGAATCCGTGAATGCTTCCAATTCCAGATCACCATCAGCGTGATACCAAAGCCGCAGCTTCGGTTTCGACTTGAGGTATCTCAAAATCCGCTTCACAGCTTTCATATGCATTTCTTTCAGATTAGCTTGAAACCTAGCACAAATACACACAACAAACATGATATCAGGTCTAGAAACAGCTAAATACATGAGTGATCGATCATGGCCCGATATAGAGTCGGATCCACATCAATATCACTTTCTGTACCCGGTCCGAGATTGTGATTCACTTGAATCGGAGTACTGAAGTGAGCAGTTAGCTTTGTTCCTTCCATCCCGAAGCGCTCCAAAATATCATAGACATACTTCGTCTGATGAATAAACATGCCCTCCTTCCTCTGTTCAACTTGCGAACCCAAAAAGAAGTTTAGCTCTCCCATTGCACTCATCTCAAACTTTGACTTCATAACCATCTCAAAATCTTTGCACATCTGCTCGTCTGATGACCCGAAAATGATGTCATCCACGTACACTTGTACCAAGATAAAATCTTCTCCCTTTCTCTTCACGAACAATGTACTATCAATTCTCCCTCTTTCAAACCCATTGTCTAAAAGATGAGTTGATAGCGTCTCATACCATGCCCTTGGTGCTTGATGTAATCCATACAGAGCCTTATCTAGACGATACACTCTGTCTGGATACTTTGGATCCGTAAACCCGGGCGGTTGTTCGATGTACACCAGTTCCTTCACCTTGCCATACAAGAATGCACTCTTTACATCCAACTGATAGACTTTAAATCCTTTGAAGGACGCAAAGGCCAGAAACAGACGAATTGCCTCGAGCCTTGCCACTGGTGCAAACACCTCATTGTAATTGATTCCCTATTCTTGGTTGAATCCCTTTACTACAAGTCTTGACTTGTTGCGAGTGATAATACCCCGATCATCTCTCTTGCACTTAAAAACCCATTTGGTTCGTATTGCAACTTCTCCTCGAGGTAGTGGCACTAACTCCCACACTTCCAGCTTCCTGAATTGTGACAGTTCTTCTTGCATGGCTTCAACCCAAGAGTTGTCTTTCAGTGCCATTTGCACATTTTTCGGCTCTACTTGCGAGATGAAACAAGAATATAAACATGTGTGAAACGCCTCGGAGTCATTAATCATCGACAACAGCACTATGTTGTTATTCAAACTACTCTTAGTTCTCAAACCGGTATTCGGATTTCCTATGATGCTCTCAATTGGATGATCCATGTTTATCCTTGATGTCTCAATCTCATCGACTCTAAGATTGTCTCCTAAGTTTGATACTATTTCACCTAACGGGGGAACGACTTCAGACGTTACATTCTCTTCCTCATGATCACTGTCCTCGGAGTTAGAAGTAGTAGTCTGATTCTCGTTTGTAGGTAACTCAGGTTCATACTCTGATGTAGCTCTATCTTCTATCGTAGTAGGCTCAGAAGTTGATGGAATGCTTGTATTTGGAAAACATTGACCGTCGTCATTCAGATTTAATGACAATAAGTCATTTTCAATTGTACCTGCATTTCCATCCAAAGGAATGTTAAATGATTCAAACAATGAGTAATAATCAAATATCCATTCCAGACCAGTTTGGGGTTCATGCGTATAACTTGTTGCATCAATGTTATACAAAATTTCTACCGTACCGTTTGTTTTGTTAAAAACCCTTTTGTTTGGTGAGTTTGGCACATAACCTAGGAAATAACCTTCGTCAGCCTTTTCACCAAACTTAGGCTGATGTTTTGTTTTCATTAATGTACACGGTACCCTAAACGGTTCGAAGCCAGTTAAATTTGGTGGTCTTTTATTCAGAACTTCATAACAGGTTTTGTTCAGTGATTTGACAGTAAGGACCCGATTTAAAACGTGACATGCGATCTTCACTGCCTCCCCCCAAAACATGGTAGGAAGCTTTGACTCCGAGAGCATGATCCTTGCTGCCTCAATCAATGTCTTGTTTTTTCGTTCTGCCACCCCATTTTGTTGTGGCTCATATGGTGCACTAAATTGATGCACTATGCCATTAGATAGGCAATTACACCAATTACAGTGTTTTTAAATTCTGTTCCATTATCAATCCTGATATGTTTTACCATCGTCCCGTAGGAGTTTTCGACTTGATCTAAGAACCCAATCAACTTTGCAGCTGTTTCGTCCTTCGTACCTAAAAAGAAAACCCATGAAAAACGTGAGTAATCAACAGTGATAACTAAACAGTACCAACATCCTTTTGTTGATAGGTCTGAATAGGTCCATATGCAACAAATCGAAAGTGGAAGCTATTGAGTTCTTAGTCTTAGACTTGTGTGACTTCTTGTGTTGTTTGCCTTTCTTGCACAGTACACACTTTTCTTCAAACTGAAAACTCTTCATCGGGACACCTTGCACCAGACCATGTTTAGTGATGTAGTTCATTTCCTTAGGTGCAAGTGTGCCATGCATCTGTGCCATAAGACGGATTCGGTCTCTGAAGCTTTAGATAACAGACAAATTGTTCCCATCGATGAATCTGAGATGTTCATGTCCAGCATGTACAAATCATTCTTCCTTGGGGCTCTCATCATAATCCACTCTTCAGGTATTTTGAATCCCGGCTTCGACACTAACGCTTCAGTATCAGTAAAAAGAACTGAATTCTTCTTATCACAGAACTGAGAGACACTAATGAGATTGTGAGCAAGTCTATCAACGTGACATACTTGATCAAGTGTGATAGTCCCATTAGTAATCACTCCTGTTCCAGTGATATTTCCTCCCTTGTTCCCAGCGAATGATACGAATCCCTTGTTCCCTCCCTTGAAGTCTGTGAGCAGACTCCTTTCCCCAGTCATGTGCCTAGAGCAACCATTGTCGACGAACCACTTGTTATAAAGACCTATAGTTATCTCCTGCACATGAAAGAAAAGAAGTTAGTTATCATGGAGAACCCAAGCCATGACTGACTTGGTAATACCATTCTCATCCACATACGTGAACTCCTTCAAATACCTATTTCTCCTTTCAGTTGACTTGGGTGTTTGATTGAGAACCTGTTGTGGTGCTGAGTGATTTAAATTCACTCTTGGCCTTTGGGTAGGCATTTGCTGTTGAGCCCTCGAATAATTTCTAATATAGGGCATTTCAGATTGATATCCCCGGGCTCTACCTGGTGTCTGATGTCTTTGAGGAGTGTGAGATCTAACAGGAGTTTAAGCTCTTCTAGGTGTTGTACTCCTATAAGATTGTTGAGGTCCTGACCTAGACTGATTAGGGACTCTATTCGGGAAATTAGTCCTAACCACTTCATTTGGTCTAACCGACACAGGTACTTGTTTAACAGTGGTCTTTGGTGTGGCATTCACAAAATTTTCTCAGTGTTTTGAGAACCACTTGTGTTAGCTACACTTGGTGAGGGTTTATGTTGTTCAGGCTTTCCAACAATAGGTGTAGATTCTACCTTCTTATATGGACAGCTAGATGCAACATGTCCCCTTTCATGACATCTAAAACAAGACATTTTATCAATTGACTTCTTGTGAGTGCCCTTTGACTTTGGTGTCTCACTAGTGTCAGTTTCTTTCTTCTCAACTACCGCGACTACTTCCTCTTTCTGATTATGAACTTCAGGTTTAGCTTCTCCTAAATTCTGTCACTAGAATACTGCACAAACTTGACTTTCTTAATCGTAGCATTATTATTAGTCACCTTAGTTGATTTATCCTTATCCGATTCAGATACAGTTTCAGTTGCTACCTCTGACTCAACTGGTTTATCAGTTTTATCCTGAGGTTGAGGCACATAATTATCGTTGAAAGGTGGAGGACTCTCTTGATAACCTAAACCTACTGGTTTCTTAGATTGACGCTGTGCATCTAAGATTTTCCCTAGATTTAATGAAGAGTTCCTAAACTTTTCTAACTTACTATTCACCTCTGCAACTTTAACTTTTGATTCATCTAGCTCGACATCCTTAATCGTAAGTTATTTGGTTAAAGCCTCAACATGCTCATACATCAGTTCTATCCTGACACATTGCTCACTTAATTTGTCTTTTAGAACAACAACATCTTGAGCATCTGCTTTCAGCTTATTCTTAAGATCTTCTTTAATATCCAGGAGACTAGCATTATCTGATTTTAAGGATTCTATTTGAGTAGTTAAATTGTTATGTGTTTCTAGAGCTAAATTCAATCTATCATTGGAAGTAACACATAAAACACATAAATCAGGGAATGTAGAAAAGTTCAGAATTACCTTCTTGTGATCTGATTCCACGTTCGCCATTTGTGCGGCAAACTCCAGAATAGTCTAATTGTCTGACTTTTCCACCAACACGGGACTTGTATCACTCTGTTCATTGTCCTCTGTGACTTCCTCTACTCCGACATCCCCTGTCTCTGTCACTTCAGCCATGAAGGCTTTAGCATTCGACTCAGGATGTGAACTCCAATCATACGTCCCATCAAGCTGTCTGTCCGATAATACGTTTGTTAACAGACCCACGATGTTCGCTTGATTACCCGAAAAACCAGATTGATATCTTCCCTGAGATTGATTCTGATAGTTTTCAACTTTGGGTCGTTAACACTCTTGAGCAAAATGTCCTAATCCCTTGCAGTTATAGCACTTAACCTTGGATTTCTCGAACACAATATTATTGTTGCTAACGTTCAGATTTCTGCCTGTTCATTTTATGAACCTTTTGACCCTCTGAGTCACCATGTCCAGTTGCCATTGAAGATCCATTTCTTCCAAATCATCAGGATCCACCTGATCATAGTCCTCTTCCCATAACGCAGGATCGTTGATTTTTCCTTATACACAATTTCCATATGCTGCAACAAACGAAGCCAAAAGATTCAGATGAGTTTCGGCTGATTGTGCAGTCATAGGGATCTTTGTGTACTATTGAGAAGTAGATGTTGAGTGAGTCGGTTTATCTTCCAGTTTAGAATACCCTAAGAAAGCCCGACTGCTTATTTCTTCTACTTCCACTGGGATAGACGCTTCTCCCGAATAGAAAGCTGTAGCTGTCTTTAGATCAACAGATGGTTTTGTCTTACCAAAATACATTTCTGGATCTTGGACTTGATCATATGCCCGTTCCTTCTTTTGCAACTGAAAATTGTAAGCCCTCAACGTTCCTATGAACCCTTCTAGAGTGAGAGTCTCAAATTTTTCTTCATCATGCTTGATCAGCGCTGTGTACATTTCCCACTTCGCAGGTAAAACATCAAGAAGCTTTTCTATTTTCTCATTCTCTTTATAATCAACATCATGATTATTCTGTCAATAAACGGTAGAACCTTGTGATTGTCTCATCCAGCTTTTCGTTTTTCAAAGCTTTGAAAATTGCGAACTGCTGTTTCAGCATCTCGGTCCTTCCTTTTCGAACCCTCGGATTTCCCTCACACCGTTTCTCGAGTGCATCCCATAGCTCTTTAGCTGTACGATGATTCCTGAAGGTGTGTAAAATCTCCTGAGGTAGTGCCATGCGAATGATAGAAAAAGCTCTATTTTCGGCCTTATACAGTTTCTTATCATCATCCTTCATCTTCTGATATGTTAAGACTCTCTGACGGCCCTCAAACTCCTGAGTAGGTGGAATGTATCCCTCATCGATACAGATCCACATTCGCATGTCGTTGAAACGCGCAAAGTCAGCAAACCTATCCTTCCACCAGTAGTAGTCTTCCAACCTCATCAGTTTTGGCGGAGAATTTGCCTTGCCAACCTCATGGTCCATTTCGTTAAACTTTTGCAAACTAGTCATTTTTGAATTCGAACTTAATTAACTTAATTTGAAATTAACTTAAAATCAACCCTTTCGAACTTAGGTAAGTTAAAATTTCTTAATTCAAGCTCAACAAATTCGAAAGTCTGAAAAGTTCGAGGTTTCTGACAAGTTCGAAGTCTGACAAATTCGAATGCTAGCAAGTTCGAATGTCAGCAAAATTCGAATGAAAGCCTAAAATAAATTCGTGAGGAGCGTATTTTCTGACAAGTTCGAAATTTCAGTCAAATTCGAACAAACCCTAATACCCCCTATGTTCGAGCGCCGCAAGTTCGAAAAACGGCCAAAAGTTCGATTTTTTTCCGAGTTTTCAGTTTAAACCAATATTTTTAAGTCTAAAAATACTAATTTCTACCAAAAAGGTGAACAAATCTAAACTTTTCTCCGTTATCTTGCTTGTATAACTTGAAAAACTAACCAAAGATGTGATTTTGCCGTCCAAAAACGTCAAGAAACCAAGGATGTCGAATATGAACACGAAGAACACGATGAACAACCTGGCTCTGGTACCACTTGTAAGGTCACCTACCTACGGATCCTATCTTGACGCGACGCCATCCAACGAGTGTGCAATCCCCGTTAGCGGTTTGACGGATAAATCACACAAACGGAACACAGAGACACACACGATAATAAACGCAAACTAGAACGCCTCGACACGTGATTCTGACCAAGAACACACAAAATCGCCTCTGTATGTTCGTAATCGCCTTCGGCCTTAAGTCTGCAAAAGTTGTTAATTAAAATGGATTAACCCTTAATTATAAGGCTCAGATTTGAACTTGCTCTGGACAAGTTCGAGAGGGCCCAAGCCCAAGAACTTGTCCACCATAAGTTCGAACTATGGCCTTTTAACTTATTCTAGAACTTGTCTTTGAACTTGTTCTAGAACTTATTTTTGAACTTACCTTTGAACTTATGTTTGAACTTATCTTTGAACTTATGTTTGAAATTATTGTAAAACATCATTTACAACCAAGTTCAAACATATATAAAATCAATATCAAACATATATCAAAAATATAACAAACATATAACAAACACATATTAATATGCAATTACGAACAAATTTACTATTACAAAATAACGTCTATATTTAGACTGCTATCGTCACACAGGATGCACTAATAATGTTGGACATGAACATATCAGACTCATCGATGGGAACAATCTGTCTACTATCTAAAGCTTCAGAGTTCGAATCAAATCTATGGCACAAACGCATGGCAAACTTGCACCTAAGGAAAATGAATTGCATCACTAAACATGGTCCGGTGCAAGGTGTTCCACTTAAGAGTTTTCAGTTCGACGACAAGTGTGTCCTATGCAAGAAGTAAAAACAACATAAGAAGTCACACAAGTCAAAGACTCAGAACTTGATAGCTTCTACCTTCGATTTGCTGCATATGGATGTCTTCGGTCTAATCAACAAAAGGAGCATAGGTGGTAGTTGGTATTGTTTTGTTTATCAATGATGATTACTCACGTTTCTCTTGGGTTTTCTTTTCAGGTACGAAGGACGAAACAACTGGAAAGCTGATTGGGTTCTTAGACCAAGTCTAGAACTCATATGGGACAAGGGTAAAACGTATCAGGAGTGATAACGGAACCAAATTTAAAAACACTGTAATTGGTGTATATTGCCAAACCAAAGGCATAGTGCATCAATTTAGTGCACCTTATGAGCCACAACAAAATGGGGTGGCAGAACGTAAGAACAGGACTTTCATTGAGGCAGCAAGGACCATGCTCTCGGATTCAAAGCTTCCTACCATGTTTTGGAGGGAGGCAGTGAGTACCGCGTGTCATGTTTTAAACTGAGTCCTTACTGTCAAATCACTGAACAAACCTGTTTTGAAGTTCTGCATAAAAGACCACCAAATTTAACTGGCTTTGAACCGTTTGGGGTACCGTGTACTTTACTGAAAACAAAACATCAACCTAATTAGTTTGGTGAAAAGGCTGACGAAGGATACTTCCTAGGTTATATTCCAAACGCACCAAACAAAAGGGTTTTTAACAAAACAAATAGTACGGTCGAAATTGTGTTTAACATTGACGTAACAAGTTATTCACATGAACCCCAAATTGGTCTTGAATGGTTATTTGATTATGACTCTTTGTTTGAATCATTTAACATACCGTTTAGTGGAAATGCAGGTACAGTGGAAATGACTTCTCATCATTAAACCTAAATGACGAGTAACAAGGTTTTCCAAAATCAAGCATTCCATCAACATCTGAGCCTACAACGACAGAAGATGGGTCTCCAATAGAGAATGAACCTGAATTACCTACAAATGAGAATCAGACAAATAAATCTAACTCCGAGAATAGTGAACATGAGGAAGAGAATATACCGTCTGAAGTCATACCCCCGTTAGGTGAAATAGGATCAAAGTTAGGAGATAATCTTCAGGTCGATGAGATTGAGACGTCGAGGATAAACAAGGATCATCCAATTGAGAGTATCATAGGGAATCCAAATACCTGTGTGAGAACTAGGAGTAGTGTGAATAATAACACGGTGCTGTTATCGATGATCAACGACTCATTGGCGTTTCACACGTGTTTATACTCGTGTTTTATCTCACAAGTAGAGCCAAAGAATGTGCAAATGGCACTGAAAGATAATTCTTGGGTTGAAGCCATGCATGAGGAACTGTCACAGTTTAGAAAGCTTGAAGTATGGGAGTTAGTGCCGTTACCTCGAGGAGAAGTTGCAATAGGGACCAAATGGGTCTTTAAGTGCAAAAGGGATGATCGGGGTATAGTTACTCGTAACAAGGCAAGACTTGTGGTAAAAGGATACAACCCGGAATAGGGAATTAATTATAACGAAGTGTTTGCACAAGTGACGAGGCTTGAGGCAATTTGTTTGTTTCTATCTTTCGCATCCTTCAAAGGGTTTAAAGTATATCAACTCGACGTCAAGAGTGCATTCCTGTACGGCAAGGTGAAGGAATTGGTGTACGGCGAACAGCCGCCAGGGTTTACTTATACCAAGTATACCGAAAGAGTATATCGACTTGATAAGGCTCTGTATGGATTACATCAGGAAACTAGGGCTTGGTATGAGACGCTATCAACTCATATTTTAGACAATGGGTTTGAGAGAGGGAGAATTGATAGAACGTTGTTTATGAAAAGATAAGAAGAAGACTTTATTTTAGTACAAGTGTATGTGGACGACATCATTTTCGGGTCGTCTAACGAGCAGATGTTCACAGACTTTGAAAAGGTCAAGAAGTCGAAGTTTGAGATGAGTGCTATGAGAGAGCTGAATTTCTTTCTTGGTTTGCAAGTCGAACAAAGGAAAGAAGGAATGTTTATCCATCAGACGAAGTATGTCCACGACATTTTGGAGCGCTTCGGGATGGAAGGAACAAAGCTGACCGCACACTTTAGTACTCCGATTCAAGTGAATCACAATCTCGGACCGGTACAGAAAGTGATACTGATGTGGATTCGACTTTATATCGGGCCATGATCGGGTCACTTATGTATTTAACTGCTTCTAGACCTGACATTATGTTTGCTGTGTGTATTTGTGCTAGGTTTCAAGCAAATCCAAATGAGATGCATATGAAAGCCGTGAGGCGAATTCTGAGATACCTGAAGTCGAAACCAAAGTTGGGACTTTGGTATCATGCTGATGGAGATCTGGAATTGGAGGCATACACAGACTCTGACTATGGTGGATGTAGCTTGAACCGGAAATCCACAACTGGAGGTTGTCAATTCCTTGGAGGGAGGCTCGTATCCTGGCAATGCAAGAAACAAACTTCGGTAGCCGTATCAACGTGCGAGGCCGGGTATGTAGCTGCGGGTAGTTGCTGTTCACAGGTTTTGTGGATCCAACAACAATTGCGGGATTACGGTTTGACTTATACTCATACTCGCATTAAGATAGATAATCAGTCAACAATTGTTATAACCAATAATCCAGTTAAACACAGTAAAACAAAGCACATAGACATAAGACATCATTTCATATATGATTGTGCTGAAAAGAATTTGATAAAACTGGTAAAAGTTGCAACGGAAGACAATAATGCAGATTTATTCACTAAAGCATTTGATAAGTCACGCTTTGAGTTGTTAGTTCAAGTAAATGGCATGCGTAATCCAGAGTAATTTGACATTAGTAGTTTTTCTTTCTTTTTAAAGTAAGTTAGAAGTTTAGTAGATTTTCTTTCTTTTTATAGTAAGTTAGTAGGTAAGTTTATCAGCTCTTAACAGTGAAAAACAAAAAAAAGAGAGAAAACCATATAAATTTCAAAAGAAAAAAAAGAGAATATCGAAAAATGAGTTAAGTCTTAAAATCATAGGTTCAAAGTGACAAAAATTAGCATCGTCTAAACAAACTCTAAGTGTTGAGTTTTCACACATAATGCACCATAAATTCTAAGTGATATACACATACTTGTCTGATATGCTGGTAGGCATAATACATGAAGGAAATCTCAACTAGCTAATAAAATAATCAAGAAAATGTCATATGTGTAACTAACTTAGATGTATGACCAAAAGGTCTTAATTTCTATGTTAGAGACATACAGACAATGATTGTAAATGAGGTATGCAAATTTATCTGGGGGATGTATAGCAACATCAAAATACATCTTAAACAAAGAAAGAAAAAGGTTTGAAAAGAAAAGAAAGTCAAAACAAGTTGCTTTGTTGTACGTGAGTACAGACCTGTCACCTCTGTTTTGACTTAAGCTAGTAAGATAAGTCGCTTTGTTGTACGTGAGTACAGACCTATCACCGCTGTCTTGCTAACATAAGAGGAACTCTAAGACAAACTAAGACACTCTGTTGTATGTAAATACAGAACTGTGTCCGACGTTTGCCTTTTAAAGAAAATTTGCAATACCCAAAAAATTATAATCATTGTGTGTCTGCCTTGATCATAGAAGTATATCTAAGTATGGGACACATAAGGTAGTTTCTTGATAAATAAAAAGGCCAAAGGAATTTCCAAAGTGTTGACTGTTTAAAGGGGAAAACATACCGACAATCGACTTGGAATGTATATCACGACAAACAATCAAAGGAATAAAATTCCTAAGTGGGAAAGTGAAATACTGAAAGTGCGTTTGACACCGCTATCTGATTGAACCTTCTTTGACTATCTCGCAAAAATATTCTTTTAGTATAAATTTTATTTTTAAAGTATTTTTGAGTTAATTTAATTTAATTTTATTTTTAGTTTATCTTATTTAAATTTTATTTTATTTTACTTTATTTTATCTTAAGTATTATTAAATAGGAAAAAGGTCAAAGTTACTAGGATGCATTTTTAGTTGGAGATACAAAATTGCGTGAAAATCTGTTGCCTAGTGTCAATGTTTTTGCAAAGTTGGAAAAATTCTGTTATGTGAAAAAGTTGAAAAAGTTGGATTTTATTCAGAAATTTTCAAAATTTTCAACTAAGTTCGAATACCAGACAAGTTCGAAGTTACATTCGAACTTGCTGGAAGTTCGAACGTAACCTAAGTTCGAAGGTGGTTGGATATAAATAGGTCAATAGTACTTCATTCAATTCATTTACCCTCGAATTTATCCTCACGAACTTACCAGAAGCGATCTCGATCTTGTTGTTCGAACTTAATGGATTTTCGAATTTGTCCCTATTTCTCGAAGTTTGCTACTGTTTATCGAACATATATACACACTTAGGTGTATTGAACAATCCAATACTAAGTAATTGTTACTTTAAGACATTTTTGTGGCTAAAATCGACCATTTTTGAGTTTTTTGTCATTTAAATAGGTGACTTTAAATCACAAGTTTTAAAAACAAAAACTTAAAATTGAAGACACATAACCTAGATTAGAACCTATTAGGACTAGATTCTACTGTTAATTAAGTCAAATAAGGTTAAAATCATGGTTTTGAGGTTGAAAGTGACCGATTTCGAACTTGTTCTTTAGATCCGAACTTGTCAGAAGTTCGAACTTGTTAAAATATCTATAAATTCGAAGTCAGACATGTTCGTATGGGTTTCTCGAACTTAATTAAGTTCGAATGTTTTTAAAGTCTCGAATTTGTGTAAGTTCGAATGTGTTAACGAACTTAATCAAGTTCGAAGTTATACAAGTTCGAACAACACACATTTATTTTTAGATTAATTTCTAACTTTTCAATTGAATTTGTGTGCAGATATGGGAGACGACGCATTTTTCAAAAAGCATAATATGGTAATGGCTGTTGATCTCTAGCTGCCGGAAGCTCAGCCATATCGACAAATGATCGATTTTTTGACACAATCAAGGGTGTCTGATGCGCTAACGCACAAGTTGCCGATCATTCTCACATACGTGAGGCAATTTTAGCAACATCTGAAAGTGTACTGCACAGTTACCCCTACAGTTTTGAATACAAGAGTAGGTGGACATCCGATTGCTTTCTCTACAGATCTTCTTTGCAAAATCCTGCAATTAGGGACAGAAGATCAAGAAGCTGGCCCTATCGACTTTCCGATGCCCATAAGGCAAGCTGAATTCTTCGAAAGGGCAATGCTCAGGACATAACCAAGGCATCTTATGTGAAGAGCGGTCTGATTGGACAGTGGAGATATTTGGTCCATGTGATCATGGTGTGCTTTGCGCCAAAGAAAGTAGGATTTGACACAATGGTGTCAAAGCTGCAGTCTGCAATGATCTCACTTATCTACAACAAAGCGTTCAGATTTTCTGAAATGTTCTTCAGGGAGTTTGTCCATCAGATTACTGCTCCCACCCGAGTAAGATTTCTCATGTATCCCCGTTTCATCATGGTGATTATCCGCCATTTCCAGCCAGACCTTCCGACGCTGCCAGAGCAAACTGGCGTAGCCATCATCGATAAGAGAAATTTTGCAGACTGGCAGTCCCACAATGCTCGAAGGGCTGAGCAAGTCAGGCCACAGGTGGATCCTCTTTTGGTGCCATTATAGATCCAGATTATGTAGCTCCCGAAGGGGACGACTGGATAGGTGAAGCACCCCAACAACAACCGCAGCAGCAGCAACCTCAACAGCACCAAGCACCGGCTAGGCGCACTCCGATTGCTAGAACTATTCCTCGTTCCCGATCTACTACAGAGGCAGGTGGGCCATCAACTTCGGCACCACAGCTTGACCAAAGGGAACAGACGTTGCAGGAAATTTGGGATCAAGGAACCACAGCTCAAGAGAACATAGCAGAACAGCTTGTTCAAGAGATTTTGGAACCCCCAACCGGCATGGATACTGAAGGCACAGCAGTAACAGAGACTCATGAAGAGGTTGAAGGTCTAGTAGAGAACGCCTCTGAAACTGAATCAGAATCTATTTCAGGTGAGGAGGATGCTGAAGATGATAATCCAGCAGTCACTATTAAGAGATACGGATCAAGAGTTGTTGTTAGCAGGACAAAGATGACACGTCCTGCTCTCTGAGATGAAGACGAGGGAGACGCAGATTTTGTGATAGAAGAGGAAGCAGCTATTCCTACTCATCAAAGGTCAAAGCGACAACGTACAGATTAGGGAGCTCCGTCTACTTCAGCTACCGTTCCATCTACTGAAACCACAGCTCCATCCACATCCGCCACGATTCCATCCACTTCCACTCCATTCACTGAAAACCAGCGATTCACGGAGTTGAAAAGCAAAGTAGATTTCCAGACAGTCCAAATATTCCAACTATCTCAAGCTGTGAACGAGCTGCAGCAGCATAACTTGAGGCTGGAACAAGAAAATGCTAAGTTATAAACGACAGTAGCTGCTCAGCAACAAGCAATGACAACTCAGCAGTCTCAAATCCTCACTCTGCAGACCCTGGTTGAGAAAATTATTAAAGATCTACAAGCTCAGGGGAAGTGCAGCTACAGAGAAAATGAGTTAAGGGGAGTTAGAAGAGATGACGATGAAGAAGGTGACCCCAGCACGCAAAAAGACAGTGAGCTAGCAGATCTTCCACATGAGACTGCTCAGCAAGCTGAGATTCAGGGGGAGCCGGAATCATCTAGGACAGGAGGAGGAGGATGTCAGGATAAAGGCAAGGCTCCAGAGGCGTCAGAGTTAGTCGATCAAGAAATAATTGGAGCCTTGGCCAATATTGATGATGACGACGAGATGAATTTTGATTTTGAAGATGAGTTAAGAACTCGAGGAAGGAGAGTTTATCCCATAAAATGTTCCTGATTGGAGCCCAAATGATGAAGTATTTGCAGATGAATAAGACGAAGCTGACGAGTTCGTCATCCAGGGTCAAAGAGTCACTGAGCAATATGTAAACACAAACCAAAAACTGATAGACTTAGACGTTCTGAAGTCAACAATAAATGATGAATTGGATGATGATGCTACTCAAGAAAAGGATAAAGAGCTAACGAATGAAGAGAAGAGACAGCTTTGGTTCAGAAAAGAAGAGAAGAAGTCTGAGTTAGCTGTGAAAGAGAAGATGAGATTGCCAAGTCAAGGGAAACTATCTGGAGGCATTCTCAGTTGGTTTTTCAACAGAGAATTACAGCTTTTTGTGATTAAGAGACTAGATGGGCTCCAGTATCTGAAGAGAAAGCTAAAAGTCTTCAATACACTGCCGAAATGTGAAGTAAAAGAACTGGCATGGAAGAATCTGATAAACCTAGGAGACGACCAGTACGCAGAAATGATAGCTAGAATTATAAGAAAATAAGGTCGGTCTGGAAGGTTTGAGAGAATAAAGCCAAGGGAAGGAAAGAGAGTAATGGATGAGTCAAGGATAGATCTATTGAATGGAAAGCATTGGATGAAGATTTCTACAAGCCGGTTCGATGCTTAAAGAAAGTTCCATTGAAGCCAATGCCACATGATGTTCTCACGAATATGAATTGGTGGTTCGTTGACAATGAAACAGCAGAGGCAGTTATGGAAGACCATGACGACAGAGTTATGTTGAAAGTGTATGACCCTCTGCACCTCATAAACCTGTCTTAGGGCGACTTGTTGAAACTTCATGAGCAACCATTCTATTTTCATGAAGGTTGGAGGTCTGAAGGCAAGAAATACCAGAAGGTTGTAAAGGTGTGTGTAGAACAGGGTTTGTATGCTGGTAGCATTTTGAATAAGCCTAGTACTATAGATTAACTGAATATCTAGTTAGAAGCTATCGTCAAGGGGGAGTCTGTTAGTGCATCCTGTGTGACAATAACAGTCTATGTGTAGATAGTCTTTTGTAATAGTTTAGGCTTTGTAATTACAAGTTAATATATATGTTTGAAATTGGTTATATATGTTTGATCTTGTTTGTGCTTGATGTTTACCTAAGTTCAAAGATAAGTTCAAACATAAGTTCAAAAATAAGTTCAAGAACAAGTTCAAAGACAAGTTCAAGAATAAGTTCAAAGGCTAGGGTCTGAACTTAGTGGAACTAAGTTCGAACATATAGTTGACAAGTTCGTGGGCTTGGGCCTAAACGAACTTGTCTGAGCTAAGTTCTAATCTAAGCTCTATAATTAAGAGTTAATCCGTTTTCATTATAGACTTTTGCAGAGATTAGTATCCAGAGCTCGTATAGTGCACTACGAAGTTGTGAAGATTTGAGAGAGTCGTTTCGGAGAGATACACGTGTCGGGTCGTTTGTCGTGACGTCTATCATTGTGTTAGTCTCCGGTTTCCGTGTGTGTGATCGGTCCCTTAAACCCCTAACGAGGATTCCGCACTCGTTGGAAGGTGACGCGTCAAGATCAGATCCGTAGGTAGGTGACCTTACACATCAAGACTTGAGATGACTTTTCATTTGTAATCCCTGAGTCCAGGGTTAATTTATTTTGCTTCAGCCAAGACTTTTATTGACAAGGCAATGGAAAGTGAATTCCATATATACATGTGTATAGACTTTTAGTTGACTTTCATTGGTCATTCAAGACCAATCTCTAAATCCTTATAAGAATTTCTCTTTATTTCTCCTTAGACTCTAGTTTTGTATCTCTGATATATTTGATTTCTATTCAAACTGACATTGGGTTCTTGACAATCAGGTTCATAAACCATCTTGTCATTTATTGGATCAGCAACTTCTACCTCTGTCTCATTAAGAGACACGATGTAATGATTCAGATTACAAGGCTTTATGAAGAAGATTGTGTTTAAGAGTCATTTTGGGTTTCCTTAGAGCTTTTGAATCGTACATGATTCAAACACTGATGCCTATATAGCTTATAGGTAAAATTTCTGATTTGAAAGAAAATAATGACATAACTTCAACTGATATAACTTATATGTCATCCGCTCATTCACTATTGATGACAAAGTTGTATAGTCGAATTCAAGACTTGTTTTGAAATCACAAGTCAATTTAAATCATGAATAGGAAATCTTTCTCCTGATCTCCTTAGCGATCCTATTTTTATATTGTTTCCTTATCGAATCGGAAGGAGGTAAAAGTACAATTTGTAGTAGAATCAAATGATACACGACATATATTTAAATTTAATAAAGGTACTCATCACCACATCTGACATTTCCTTTGTTTCCTCGGCTGTGATATGATAAGCACGGGCTCTCGCTGACGGAGTTGCAGCAGTGCTCTTCATTGTTGAACCTCCGGCATACGACTGAGATTGACTGTGGTTCTCATTGGACATTGATGATTAAAGTGTCCAGGTTTTCCACACGTGGAACCACCAAGACCCTTCATTGGGCATTCCTCGCTACTATGACCTATTTTGCTGCAAACATAACATATAACATCCATTGGATTACATAGCCCAATATGTGATTTTCTACACCTTTTGCACACTCGCTGTTCTGATTGAATCGCGTAAGACTTGGCCTTCTGAGGAGAGCTATACTGATCAGTCTGTTGAACTTGAAAAATCTATTGAATCGTTGTTTCTTTGGTGGAGAAGTACACGTAGGATTGATCTGAGTTGTGCTTAGTTGCTCACCATACTCTAGGTATTCACTTTCAATTTGTCTGGCTGCTTCCACCATCTCCAAGTACGTCTTGTATTTGTTACCACTAATCGGCTGTCGATACTTTGGGTTTAATCATCTACGAAAATGATTCATTTATCTTTCATTTGTGGCTACTTGAAAAGATGAATAGCCACACAATCGTGAGAACTCGTGCTCGTATTCATTGACCGTCTTGTCGCCTTGAGTCAGTTGCATCAATTGAACTCCCATTCTATCTTGCTGATCCACGGGACAGTACTTAGCGTTGAACATGTCGAGGAATTGCTTGCAGTCAAGCGTTTGGATGACGTCCTCTCCGTAGATACTCCTCTGTGTCTTCCACCATGCGCAGGCAGCTCCGACAAACAAAGCAGTAGCATACTTGACTCTTTGTGAATCTGAACACTCAGAGATATTGAAATCTCTTCTGTGTGACAAATCCAGTCCAACGCCTGGAAGGGTCTACAGTACCCTCAAATGTCAAGGCACCACTAGACTTAAAGTCTTTGAATCGGCAGCGTTTTGGCTGTTCAATGTGGACATTATCATTGGAGTTATCATAATCAGACATATCACTATGGGTTTGCTTATCCTTTCTTTTGTTCTTTTTATCAGCCTTACGTTTTGCTTCAGCCTCATCACGAGCATGAAACTGTATTTGGATTATTTTGACTTGTTGCTCATTTTCTTGTCCTAACAGTTGTTGTATCATATCAAACAGTTGCTGAGGAGACACATTATCAGGAATTCCTCCTTGTCCAGACATCCTTACTGAAAAAAAAAATTTCAAGTGACTTTCAGTTGAATAGACTTAGTGACTATGTACCCTTTTCCCCATCCTAACAGTCTGTACATCCTATATCACTCCAAGCCACGTAGCATGATTGACACTTTATGTATTGCTTAAGTTTGAGACCAAGTATTACTTTCGTAATACTTAATTCACTCAAACTATTGCTCTGATACCATCCTGTTAAGACCGTCAAATCCTGAATGACTAGGTCCTAAGGAGCAATACAATATCAATCACAACTAAGATAGAATTAATAAAGTACGGAATTAAGTCATTACAGATATTAGGATTAAATTACATCAAGTTTAAAAGCAAAACTATAAAAGTTTAAAACTAAACTATAAAGAGCACAAGGAAACCAATCTAGTACATAACCACAATACTTGTAACTGCTTCTACCCAAACCACCACCATAATCATCTTTATTCGATACCAATTTTAGGTTCAGTAGTTGTCTAGTGACTTCAAAGTCAGGCGTGCAGATCCTAAGGACTTGGTTCAGCTGGACCTTTTCCTTTGATTAAACCTGTAAAAAGATTCAACAACAACTGTAAGCGGTGCTTAGTGAGAATATATATTTAACAGTTAACATGCCATGACAATTTTAAGAGGAGACTTGACTTTTGACTTTGACTTTAAGTGCGATTTTGACATGACTGCCGCTATCAGCCAGACATTGTGAGACATAGGACTTAAGATTGGATGATGTTTAATCCCACGCAGACGCTTTTAGTTGTGGGGATCAGCCACATACTGGGCTAGCTTCCAGTAAGACAACGTGGGTAAACATCGGAGTAGATGACTTTATGTACTTTCATAATTAGGCATTAAAGCTTATGATTTAGTCTTGACATGATTTAACTTATATATGTACTTTCATGCATTTCATGGACATGTGTGACCTTAATTTGGTCATTCTTTAGACTTTATTTGCAAATTTAACTTATATATGATCATGGCACTTACAAATTGGACATTATGACATAATTATGCTTTCAAATGTATTTTATAATCCAATTCTCATATTCATGTATTTAATTCTTAATGTCTTTATTTGATGATCATCTAAGTGTTATGATCAAAATCCTTACTTTATATATATAAATTAATCTTAAATATGTATTTCGAAATCTAATCATACATGATCACACACTTTTATTTGTTGCAATCACATGGGTTTTATATTTCACTCCCTTAATCATATGCACATAATAGATTAATTCACACCTACTATAATATTATATCATAAAGTAAAAGGGTTTAAAGGTTTGTTGTACTCTTTCTGCATATATATATATATATATATATATATATATATATATATATATATATATATATATATATATATATATATATATATGTGTGTGTGTGTGTGTGTGTGTGTGTGTGTGTGTGTGTATATATATATATATATATATATATATATATATATATATATATATATATATATATATATATATATATATATATATATATATATATATATATACTCATCACATATATACATATATGCTTCAGTTGAGAACTATAAAACAAAAGCATAGAAATGTGGTTCCTTTTTCACACATAGCACATACACATGCTATATTTATGAAATGAGAGGACATGCTTTTGTGAGTCTTGGTTATGACAAGGAAAGGTGGCTAGATTTGTTTCCATTATACACATATTGCACACATACATCAACATCCCACACTGCACACAAATGAATTTCTATATGTACTATATATATGAAAGCAAAAAGGGAAAAGGTTGTGGTCTCTGTTGCATTGCTGGAATCGGTTTTTTTTACCACCACAACAAACACACACACAGATATATATATATATATATATATATATATATATATATATATATATATATATATATATATATATATATATATATATATATTTATTATAGAAAAGAAATAAAAGAATGGGCTGCTGGACTTGTTGGGTTCCGCACACTACACACAAGACTGCACATATTATAACTTTGCATGAAAAAGGAAATGCTTCTTTTTCTTTTGTTTTTCTTCTCTGCTCAACGCACACATAATACATTTATATATAAATTGGTTGTTGTTTCTGATTTTTTTTTGTGCAGTCGATACACACATCACACACTTGCATATAATCTTAACTTATATTAATATGGAGTATGTAAGGCTGCTGGACTTATATTGCACACACACACATACTAATTTATGTAAAAAGGGAATGGGTGCTGAGACTGTTGCTTTCTGTTTTTGATTTCACAGCACCTATACTCATGCATATATATCAATTACTATTACTAATATGAGATAAGAAAGTTGCTGGAATATTATTATTGTTGCTGTCCACACATATACACATACGATTTATATGTTTAAATGAATGAAAAAGGCTGTTGGTGCTGTTTTGTTTCGGTGCCAGGGAATTACCGAAACTTTCGGTATTAGCTTTTTCTTGGTCTCGGTAGCTGTCCATTTCCAGCATGGTTCTCGATAGGCTTCATGGATGTTTCACATAGGTTCCAGTATTACCCTTTGTTTTAAATGTAAAAGGCTGCTGGGTTTCAACATTATTGTTGCTGTTTCGGTAGTCCTCAATACCGAAACCTTCAAAGGTTTCGGTAGGCATGCAGTCTCACACGCACACCTACACATTTACCTATTCTGTTTTTACTTCATTTCACAGCAGCAATACAACAAATTTCCAAGGGGTTTTAATTATTTGGATGCTTCTTTGCTATATATAAACACACACATGAATGTAATGCTTTGGCCTGCTCCTGGCGATTAATAACAGAAACAAAGGAACCACTTTTGACAGCAAATTTTAGTTTCAGAAGTTAAAATTCAGCATAGCATTTAAGGTTACAAATTGCAACTATGATCAATCAACTACATAAGAATTACATGCATGCATTTGAAATAAGCTTTCAACACTTAGTTTCCATGATTTGAAACTGATTTGAGTTCATAATCCCCACAAAAACCGTGTACTTTATTTTGAATAAAAGAGCAATTTAAACATAACCATTACCTTAAATTCTTGTGAAATCTTGTTGCTTGATGTTTTCTTGATGATTTCTTGACTTTAATTTAAACTTTTGCTGCACAAAGATGATCTTGATGTTGAAGATGAAGAGCCGTGGGTTTGGGAGTGTTGAGAGAAATTCTAATCTTTGCAATCGATAAAAATATGAGCAGACGTTTATTTAGGGGTTTATTTACTTCAACTTTCAAAATTCAGAATTTGGCCCAAAACTAGTTTATGTTTCATCACAAACGTGTAACCTTTATTTTAATTTTGACATAACCCATTTTATAATTAAAACTCATAATTTAATTGTAACTTTTATTAACTTTTTTTTTAAATCACCTACCTAATAAATGTAATTAAAATTACATTTAACATATTAATTAACATTAAGCTAGTTAATCGCTGTTAATTAAAGTTTAGGTTGTTACAGAATGGGCTCCACCACGTATAACTTCGTCCCCGAAATTTTCTATGTTCAGATAATTAAGGTAGCTATGAATTCCCATATTCTGAAATGAACATTCTGGTGGTTATTGAATGAGAACCATCTGTATTTCATGATTTCTTGCCTCTTTGGCTTTTATAACCATTACATTTACTGATTTTCTCAATATCAACAATTTAACGGTTGACTTATGCAATCCATATAAGAATTTTAGGATTTCTGCTTATCGTTTATACTATTTAGTATGGACTCACACTTCGAGATTCAATATGACTTTCAATTGATTCGGATATCAATTAAGTTATTAAGACAACTTATATCTCTTTTCTTTTGATCTTAAATCAGTTGTGGCTTTTTGAATCTCACATTTGTTCCATTGAACATTTTTACTGATTGATGATGTTACTATCATCAATCGCTTCGCAGACTTTTGACTTGCGCTGACTTTTATCAAGACTTGAGATGACTTTTCATTTGTAATCCCTGAGTCCAGGGTTACTTTATTTTGCTTCAGCCAAGACTTCTATTGACAAGACAATGGAATATGAATTCCATATGTATATGCGTATAGACTTTTAATTGACTTTCATTGGTCATTCAGATCAATCGCTTAATTCTTATAAGAATTTATCTTTATTTCTCGTTTGATTCTAGCTTTGTGCCTCTAACTTCTTTGATTTCTATTCAAGCTGACATGGGGTGCTTGACAATCAGGTTCATAAACCACCTTCTCATTTAATTTCATTGGATCAACAACTTCTACCTTTGCCTCATTATGAGACACACTGTAATCATTTAGATTACAAGGCTTTATGAAGAAACACGTATTTAGGATCCAGTTTTGGGTTTTCTTAAAGCTTTTGAATCATACATGATTCAAACACTGATACTTATAGAGCTTATAGGTAAAATTTCTGATTAAAGGATACATTTAAGTCATAGCTTCAACTGATACAACCTATATGTCATCCGTATATTCACTAACGATGACAAAGTTGTACAGTTGAACTCATGACTTGTTTTGAAATCACAAGTCGATTTAAATCAAGAATAGAAAATCTTTCTCCTGATCTACTTAGCGATCCCTGACGGGCCGTCTTTGTGACCCGCCGATTTAGTCCTTAAATCCACTAGTTAGCTAGGGAACTAAGGGTCGAATCCACAGGGAGTGTGATCGAAATTAGGATTCGGTTATTAGCCTTATAAGAATAAGTTTATTGAAAGCATTTAAATTGTGAATTTGTGGATTTGAATGATTTGTTTTGAGTAATGATTTGCTATCGCTTTGTAACTAAAATTAAGAACGAAGTAACTAATGAAGAAGATAAACAATCAAGATACGAATAACTGTCACACCCCGTTACCCCGGTTGGCAACGAAGCGTGACGTCGCGGAAGCATAACCATAATCATAACGAACGACCACTATATGGACGTTTTTAAAATACATCGTTGAAACTTTCAAACATAGCAATGTTTTACATAGTCTGATATGAGTAAAGGAGTTCACAAAATACAGAGATTTAATTACATAATTAAATTATCCAAAATAATGCAGTTAAATCTTCGTCGGTTTGAAAATGAGTGCGACTCCTTAAGTGCGGAAGCTTGAAAACAATTTCGATGTGATGAACTTGCCTTAATTTCCTGAAAATACACGCTAAAATACGTCAACAAAATTGTTGGTGAGCTCATAGGTTTACACGTAAATATGACTTGTATGGACAACAATAGTAGAGTTTGAATTTATAAAATCATAAATTCCATGTTATGTATTACATATAAACCATCATGCAACCGAAGCTTAATTAAAATGTGTTTGCCCTATGCAGTATCCCCGACTGTAATACCGTGGGTTGAATATATATGCACTCGCTGTTAGCCGACCCGAACTAACCCGAATGGGGGACATGACTCTCGATATATCTATCCACAATATATTCGCGCTTACAAATAAATGCAATTAACGGTTCATGATACAAGGGCTGATGGAACCACATATGTAATACATAATAGAAATGAATATGTTTTCGTGTCCATATAAAAATGAAGCATGTATTTCATCTCCAAAACATAACAGTGTGAAAATAGGGGCTATGAGAACTCACCGAGATTGCGATGACAAAAACTAGTGTAAAAAGCTTATTTAGCGTGAATGGATGGATGATGCGTCGCGTGAGTTTAATCGAGCCCTAAATGATAATAGGGACTTAATATCTCTAATATATGATAATATATTTATTTATAGATTTTTATGTCTTAAATCACCCAACATTACAAGTTTATAAATAAAACCCGCTTAAAACGTCAAGTCTATGTGTGTGTGTGTGTATATATATATATATATATATATATATATATATATATATATATATATATATATAATTTTCCAACTTTTTCGGAGGTTTTTCGGCCTACTTTGAGGCTGTTTTTGACCAAGCTCCAAAACGTTTTAGGCTTTGGTTTTCTAGGAAATTAAACTACTATATACAAAGTATTTTTAGAATCAAGAACGGCCATTTTTCGAGATGTTTAGGTTGGTGAAATAGCTCGTTAAAAACCCTATGTTGGCCATTTTTGAGCTGTCAAACCTTCGGTTTCCCAAATAATTTCTGGAGGTCTTAAACTCCAAAATTGGGAGGTCCTCATGAATTAATGATATAATTGTAATCTCCAGGATCGACTAACAACCCAATGAGTATCATAATAATTGAAATTGAATTCCTAAATCAGAGTTAAGCAAATCCACACTAAAGCAATAGAATACATGTCTACAGTGATTAAGTCTAACTATTACAACATCATAATTGATTAAAAGACATGTAATATCCCAGCCCCAAGCTACAATGTCTGAGTACCAATAGCTTCTAAAGTCTCCGGGATATTGAAGTGATATGCTTAAGTAGAAGGTCCAGCTACACTTTTGCCTTTGCCTGAAAACATGATGAGTCAACAGTAAGCTAATTGCTTAGTGAGATAACAGATTATGCAAACAACAAATATTTCTTTACAAGCAATGTTTAACCATGGGCAGTGTAAGCCCCATGTATGTAAAAAACAGGCAGTGTAAGCCTCAATGTATGTGTAAACCATGCATTGCTAGCATGGGGTTGGCAGTTCAAATGCTGATCGGGGATGTGCCGAACCTGATGGGATACGAGTGGGATGATCAGTCCCCGACAGTGGCCTGCTGTCAGCCCCAGTCCAGGTCGCATCAGAGTGTGAAGTAATGATTATGCAGTGCAAGCATGATGTAAATAGATGCACTTTCAAATGAATGCAAGCTACATGTGTGTTACATGTCAAGTACGAGTGTGCATCATAACAATAAATCATTTCATGAGTGCCAAATGAAGTATATGAACAATGTGAACATGCCATTGAATGTATAAACATGAATGTAAAAACAATAAATGTTCGAATGATAATCTGCAACTCACAGTGATTGGTTTTGTGACTTGATCCTGAATCAATGTGTGTTTTGATAACACCACAATGATCTGTAAAGTAAGTGTAATAGTGATTCTGTGTCAGTAATTGCTTAAATATTGTATTCTGAAAACTAAGTATAATTGTGCTGATTTCGGACCACATCCGAATTCGGATGGTCCGAATCACAATTGGTCCGAAATGGGTCTCTGGTCCGAAATTGGTTGGATCCGAATTGGGTTTGATCCGAAGTGGGGTCTTTGGTCCGAAATTGGACAGATCCGAATTGAGTATGGGGGTCCGAAGTCACTATGGTCCGAAATAGATGAACAGATCCGAACTGGGTACGGATCCGAATTCGGATGTATCCGGACCGAGTTTATACTTGGTGAAATTTTCCAATATTTTACAGATTTACGTTTTTGACCATTTTGCATGTTTCTGAGTCTAATATTGTAAATGTGAGCTTAAATACACTATTTCAACTTATATCATAACATTTTTATACCAAAACAACCCATTTGTGTTCATTTTTCTACAAGTCTTCGATGAACACACACACTAAAACACACACATATCTTGAAATCATACTTAGAATATGAATCTGAATCTGAAATTTTGTATGTTGCATCATCAATACTAGATTTAAACTAATCCATAAAAACATTCAACATGCATAAACATTTGCATCCTAAATCTTAAAAATCGGTTCTTATAAAAACCGAACCAAAACATCAAAATTTCGAAATATTGAATGATGTTTACCTTGATTTGAAGCTTGTAGTAATTATAGTTCCTCAAATGCTACTTCAATCCAGATTTTTGCACTCTAATTTGATGATTTCTTGTTTCCTTGGATTAAAGCCGAGAGTTAGAGAGAGAGATGAGAGAAAGTGTAAATGTAGAAATGAAGGGTTTCCTCCCTTTTTATTTGTATTTTAACCTATTTGCACATTATACCCCTCAACTTTGTATTTTCTTACTTAACTGATATAATGATAGAAATAACTTAAATTGATATAATATCTCTTTAACACAATAATTAAGTCTTTAAAATTACAAATTACATATAATTAAAAATTTGGGATGTTACAAAAATAAATTATGAAAACTTCCAGATCTATAGTTAAGACATAGATCTAACTTTTGGGATAAGAATCAACTCATTTCGTTAAGTTATGAATTAGTTATGATTTTTCAAAGTCGATGTAAATTTTCTGCCGAAAATCCGTAGTTTATAAACTTGAAATAGTTTATGATTCTTGTTGTTTATTCATAGACTACTTGTATAAAAAGTTATAAAAGTTATAAAACACATATATATCATATGTTTTCATAATATTAACACTTTTATAATGTGTTCATATATTCATAAACACATTTAAAGAAACAACTTAAAAATAAAAACTAGAAACTTATAAACTTGAGTTTTTATGAAACTTGTTGTTGTTGGTGATTATATATATTATGCAAGACTTATATAAACATAAATGTATGATGAAATAAGTTAGTATTTACTTACTTTGATGTGTTAGGAGAATGAAAATGAGAAGAGGTTGAAATCCTTGCAAGCTATGCACCAAGAACACTTGAATATTTCAAGAACAAAGAAAGAAGAAAACTTTGTTTTCTTTGATGAAGGGTGGCCAGATTCAAGGAGGAGAGGAAGAGAGGATTTTTGTTGTTGCAAGTGTGGAAATGAGAGGAGAATTGTGGTCTTATTTATAGGCAAAGAAATCAAGATGAAATGATGAAGAGAATGGGAGATTGAGTGAAAATCTAGCTAAGTGAGGTGCAAAAGAATGGACCATGTGATGTTGATTGAGCATGGAACTTTCTATTAAATTATTGAAGTAAATTTGGAGGTTGTACTATGGTGGTGGCCGGCCCCTAGGGCCATAATTATGTGTATTTTCATTTTTTTTATAAATTTATTTAGAATGTATTCTTGTATTTCCCTTTTCTTGTAAATTTATAAATACTTTTGAATGCATTGTTTTAATGAATTGTTTTAGTCTTGCATAATTAATGTTAAGTAATTGTATTAGTGTATGATTAGTGTCACTAATCATAATTTAATTATGTACTTAGTTTAATTAATCCCTCATATCGTAAATTGATCGGATTAATTGATTTCTCGATTCATCGCACCGATGAATTTGATTCTATTTGAGTTGAATTTTCTAATAAACCTTGTTAATCACTTGATTAATTTCTAATGACCACTGATTAGACTATAATTTGTTAGATTGTATTTTAATTGATGGAAACAAAGTCTAGGGGTTGTTTTGTATTTCTTTGATAGTTGTCAAATATGTATATAAATAGTATGTTTGACTTTCAATAGAATATAGATCTGACATTTGCACTTTTGTACGAAAATATAGCAGTTACTAATTCTGGAATTATTCTCTCAAGCTTTTGTAATCGACATTCTCTGATAATCAATCATTCGGTTAGTTGTTTGACAACTGAATTGTTATTGTTCTTAATTTGTTGTATGATTGATATGAAACTGTAATTCACAATTGGTATCAGAGCTTTAGGGGTGAATATTCTGATCTGAGATTGAATTTTTTTTCGAAATTAATCACTGTTCTTGAGATTTTTTTTCGAAAAACCCTAAAATCACTAAGGGTTTTTAATTTGTTGATCATTAACAGTGAAAATTGGATCGAAGGTAAAGGATTGATAGACGAATCAATTGAGTATAAACTTGAATTGATTCACAAAACACAGAAAAAGATCTAGGCATTTTTGCTAAATTTTGAAAAATACAAAAATGAACATTGTTCTATTGAAAAAGTCAAACCTAGATCTATTTTTGCACAAAGGTGTTTCACAAAAAGTGTTTGTATTCAAAATCCTCACCTTCGATTGCAATTTGAGTGAAAATGGGCAAATTTTTGGATTAAATTTGAATTTCAGACTTGAAAAATCAGAAAATATTAAGAAACTCGAAATACACATATCCTTTGTGTTATTCGAGTTGAATATGTGTGTTATTCGAGTTGAATACCTGTGAAATTCGAGTTGACAAAAGTGTCAATCGAGTTGACAACCACAGTCAATCAAGTTAGATATAAAGTTCGTCGAGTTTATTAGAAGTGAAATTTATTCAAGTTTCAAAGAAGACAAATTCGAGTTTCATTTCAAGAAAATTCGAGTTTCATTTCAAGCAAACTCGAGTTTCATTTCAAGCAAATTCGAGTTTCATTTTAAACAAATTCGAGTTTCATTTCAAAGTCATTCGAGTTTTCTTCCAAACTCACTCGAGTTTCATACCAAAGTAAATCGAGTTTCACATAAAACTCAATCGAGTTTCACATTAAACTCAAGCGTGTTTCACATTAAACTCATTCGAGTTTCACTCTAAACTCATTCGAGTTTCACATTACACTCATTCGAGTTTCACTCAAAACCCATTCGAGTTTCATACACACATTAATCGAAATTATTAAAATACATCAACATCAAGTCTATTCAGTGTCTGAGTGAAGTTGATTATTGCTACTAACAAGTTACTGTGTTGTAGATTTCAGTACTAATCTGTGTTTCCAAATTTGATCAAAATTTTCAATCTCAATCGAAGTTCATCAGATCTTGGACAGTTTCCCATATATCAATCAATATGTCTAAGGACGCTATAGCAATGGGATCAGAAACCAAACCCCCAATTCTATACAGGGGTGAATATGTTCAATGGAGGGAGAGGTTTCTTGAATTTATTAGTTTTCATGATCTGTCGAAAGAGATGCTGAAATCCTTAACTGAAGGACCAGCCACTTTCATGTAAACAATCCCTGGAGTACCAACTGGTAATCCCCCAATTCCACCAAGGACAGTCGAGGTCACCAACCTGACTGACGCTCAAAAGAAGAGAAAATTAGGGGATAAAACTGCCAGGAAGTTACTTCTGATATCAATCCCCAATGATATCTACACATGTCTCACAAACACAAAAAATGCTAAGTCAATTTGGGATGAAGTGTGTAAAATCATGAGGGGATCTGACAGAGCTGCCACAAACAGGGCTAGAAACAGCCTAATGACGTTTGAAAATTTCAGAGCACGTGAAGGTGAACTACTGGAAAACACTTACTTAAGGTTTGTGAATTTGGTAAGTGAAATGAAACGAAACAGAGTGACAAAGTCCAATCTGGACATAAATGTCAAATTCCTAAATGTTCTGAATCCTGAATGGGAAAAATATGCTATGATTATCCAGCAAACTAAAGATATTGAAGAAATGGATTTTCATATGATATTTGAGAACCTCAACAACTATCAAGAGGTTGTGTTGAGGAAAATATCAGGAAAGAAGAAAGCCGAGAAAGAAACTGTTGATCCATTGGCTCTACTGGCAGAGAAAAAGTTCAAATACAAAATGAAAAAGGAGAAAAGAGTCGTAGTCAGCAGCACATCTTCCGAATCAGAATCCTCAGATTCATCTGCTGATTTATAGATAGAAGAGATGAAAAAGCAGATGGCACTGCTTACAAAAGCATTTCAAAAGAAATTTTACAGAAAGCCAACCACCAATAAGATGCGCTATAAAATAGGCTCGAGGAAAATTGAGAAGAAGGACAAATATGAGAAATCTGGAGAAAGCAGTGGAAGAAAGACTGACAAATATGAAAAGTCAGACAAGTCAGCAAAGAAAGAGTCAGAACAGAAATGTTACAACTGTGGAAAACCAGGTCATTATGCCCGAGAATGCAGATCCCCAGTAGTCAAAAACTTAGACTACTATACGAGAAAGGCTCTCTTAGCCAAAGAAAAAGAGTCTGGCAAAGCTCTTATGGCGGAGGATGACCACTGGTTGCAGTTATCTGAATATGATGATATTTTGGATGAAGATGCTCATATTTGCCTCAAATCTGAAATTTTCAATGAGTCAGAATTGAGTGAATCAGCATTGATAGCTGAAGATGAAGTATGGGTTGGATTAACTGATGAAGAGGATGCAGAAAGACAAGAATCTGAGGAGGAAGAGACAGAAGAAGTTGCATTGATGGCAACTGGCAAAAATGAGGCTGAAAGTGATGAAGATTCAGAGTCTGAAAAATCAGATGGTTCAGATAAGCCGGAGGTACATTCTAATTCTGACTCTGATATTGATGAATCATGTGTATTAGAAGAAAAACTAACTCATATGGCCTTTATGCTTAAAAAGTTTGAAAAAACTTTAAAGGCGGAAAAGAAAAATGCTCATTCTTTGGAAAACAAACTTCGTAATGAACATAACTTAGTTTTAGACGTTTCCAAAGATAAAGCATTAGCCTTACGAGCAGTTTCAGACTTACAAGATAAGGAAAGAGAACTACAAAGCAATATACTCAATCTTAATCACAATATATCTGATTTACAAGAAAGACTGCGAATAGCAGAATTAGAAGCTTCAAACTTTTCTGTAAAATATCATGCTATTTTTGAAGAACGAACTAAACTTTATGAGAAAATAAAGAAGATGGAAGATGAATTTATCAAAAGAGGGCAAACAGATCAAACAATTTATTTAAATCAACCAAAAGACACAGAATTTTATAATTCTAAATCTGGAATTGGTTGGGAAAATCCAAAGTATCTGACAAAAGCAATATCTAGTTCACCAACATTATATGATGTCAGATACATGAACTTAGGATTAAAAATGACATTTATGAAAGCCTCTGAAGAAGTAGAATCTAGTGAAGAAATAAAAAGATTACGATCAGACAAAATGCAAAATTCTGGTGATTATACCAGAATAAATGAAACAAGTAATATTCATGATACTAAAGAAGAGTACATTCAAACATATTCTGAAAAGGATTTGTCTGAATTACCTACTCAATCTCAAAAATTATATCTGCCATATTCAATTTTAGAAAAGATAAATTCTGATCTAGAATTGAAAGTTAAAAATTTTGAGACAGAGAATGGAACTCTCAAGGCTGAACTAAGAACTATGGAACAAAAGTTGCAAGATCAGCCTAAAAACATAAAGTTGTCTGATCCACAATCCTCTACTTCTCTAGATTCTATAAATTCAGAAAAGGAATTTGATCTGTACATGCACTCTGACTTTAATTCATTAGAGCAAATGTTTGGTAAAATTGATGAATTTATCAAACCTTTGCATAACAAACAATCAAATGATAATAAAGAACCTGTTAAAATTCTGCAAAGAATGTCTACAGATTCTTTAAAATCATCTGAAAATTCACCATTATTACAACAAAAGAAGGAGAAAACAAAAATTATTGTTAATACTCCTAACTTTGAAAAGGGTGAATCATCTTCATCAGCGGACTCAATTGCACTTAAAGTCCAATCTTCAAAAGGTATGAGAAATTTACAGAAGAAACGAGTATCTAAATCTACTAATTCTCATACTTCTTTTATGTCAGATATCATTGTGAACGGTTCGAGAAAACAAGTTTGGCGAAAGAAGAAAAGAGAACAGAAAAACAAGAGTATAAAACAAGAGTGGCGCGTGAAGGACAAAATTGTTACAGATAGAAATAGCAAAATTGAACATTCTGTCTGTAATAATAAACTTGTTAATAATTCTTGTATAAAGTTTTCAAGAACGGACTTAATTGATTTGAATTCTTGTGCTTGTAAGCCTTCAATTGTTAAATCTAATAAGCTCGTCTGGCAACCGAAGAAAAAGGACCCATTTTATGAACAGAAAAAGGTTCCACAGAAAAGTATTTCAAAAACAATTCCACCGCGAGTTGTACAAAAGTGGATACCTAAATGAACAGTTCAAAAATGGGTACCTAAAATAACTTCAAATGATAAGCTAAAAGCCATATCCGTTAGAAAAACAAATAATACTGTGCATGAATTACCTAAAACAAAAGTACCCAACAACAAGTGGGTACCTCATGTGCTACTTCGTCTTATAGGTAAACCATGTCTGGTATCTTGACTCTGGATGTTCCAAGCATATGACCGGACAACGAGACACACTCACGGACTTTGTAGAAAAGTTCTGTGGGACGGTCAGATTTGGAAATGATCAGTTTTGTCCGATCAAAGGATACGGAAGTCTCAAATACGACAAAATTACCATCCAAAAGGTTTTCTATGTTGATGGTCTTGGACACAATTTGTTTAGTATTGGACAGTTGTGTGATAAAGGTTTAGAAGTCAATTTCAAAGCCAATCGGTGCAGCATCAGATCCGGAGAAGGAAAGGAAATTTTGGCAGGAAACAGGAAAACAAATTTGTACTCCATTGATTTAGCTTCGATTAATCTGAAGAAAGATGTCTGCTTAATGTCAAAAGCTACATCTAAAACAGCATGGCTGTGGCATCGTCGCCTTTCACATCTGAACTTCAATGAGTTAACCAACCTAGCAAAAGGAGGGTTAGTTAAAGGGCTACCGACTCTCAAATTCCAAAAAGAGCAGTTGTGTGCCGCATGTGAAAAAGGAAAAATGACAAGAGCTACACACAAATCCAAAACAGAACACTCATCCACGAGAGCGCTGGAATTACTGCATATGGATTTGTGTGGACCAATGAGAGTACAAAGCATTAATAAGAAACGATATGTATTGGTGATAGTTGATGACTATTCACGATACACATGGGTTTTCTTCCTGAGGTCCAAATCAGATGCAACCGAAACGATCATAGACTTCATCCAGAAAATACAAGTGAAGTTGCAACTCACAATTCAAACAATTCGCTAAGATAACGGAACAGAATTCAAGAACAAATCACTTGACTCATTCTTGAATTCAATAGGAATTACACATCAGTTTTCAGCTGCTCGAACTCCACAACAAAACGGTGTCGTTGAAAGAAGAAATCGGACACTAGTGGAATCAGCTAGGACGATGTTGGAATATTCAACTTTACCGTTATTCTTATGGGCAGAAGCAGTGGCAACAGCTTGTTTCACACAAAATCGTTCAATCATAAATAAGAGATTCGGAAAGACTCCTTATGAATTTATTAATAAACGAATACCTAATATTAAATTTTTCCATGTATTTGGTTGCAGATGCTTTATTCTAAACGACAAAGATAATCTTGGAAAGTTTAATCAAAAGGCAGATGAAGGAATATTCATCGGATATTCAAAGGAGTCGGTTGCCTTCCGAGTGTACAACAAGAGAACCAAGACAGTCAACGAGAGCGTGAATGTCAAATTTGATGAAGGAGTGGTAATGGCTTCTGAACACACCAGTTCAAGACCCGAACCTAAGACGCAGACTTCATTGGAGTCATCTGAACAAAATGCTGAACACTCAGAATTACATAAGTTGTTTGAGAATTTTTATGAAGACTATTTTGAAAAGCCCAAAACTAATGTTCTAAAATTGGTGCCTGACAGGATTACTGAAGATCCAGTCGTAGTCTCTGATCTTTCTCAACAACAAGTTTTAGAAGAAACTGGAGAAGCCTCAACAGCAAATGTGCAGTCGACTACTGAGATTGTACAACCCATTGAACCACCATATTCCTCTGAAACCCCCATAACTACTGAACATTCAGAAGCTCCTACCTCAGATGTCCCACCTACAACATCTGAAGTAACTCCCCAACCTTATCTAGATCGTAATCCCAATCAAGATCAAATAGAACTGTTTCCACATACTTTTAAGTGGACGAGAAATCACCCAATAGAAAACATTATTGGTGATCCATCCGCGTCAGTCCAAACCAGAAGGGCAACCGTAAATGAATATTTATTTTTAAATTTTTTAAGTAAAATAGAGCCCAAGAATGTAAAAGAAGCACTTCTGGATGCTGATTGGATTGTGGCGATGCAAGAAGAACTGAACCACTTCGAACGGTTAAAGGTCTGGAGACTTGTTGAGCGCCCAAAAGACAAATCCATTATAGGCACGAAATGGATCTTTAAAAACAAGAAAGATGAACATTGAGTAATAATTCGGAATAAAGCTCGTCTCGTTGCCAAAGGATACAGCCAACAAGAAGGGATTGACTACGATGAAACGTTTGCACCAGTTGCACGAATTGAAGCCATTAGAATGTTTTTAGCTTTTGCCGCTCATAAAAACTTTACAGTTTATCAAATGGATGTTAAAACTGCGTTTCTAAACGGGGAACTAACAGATGAAGTATATACATATCAGCCCGAAGGTTTTACTGATCCTTCGAGACCTGATCATGTATATATTTTAGATAAGTCACTCTATGGCCTTAAACAAGCACCGCGTGCTTGGTATGATGCACTTTCAACATATCTGTTGAAATGTGGATTTACAAAAGGTGCAGTTGACACAACCCTGTTTATAAAACGTCAGGGGCCGGATATCATAGTTATACAAATATATGTAGACGACATAATATTTGGGTCTACAAATCCAGAATTTTGTAAGAAATTCGCATTTTTAATGTCCCAAAAATTCGAAATGAGCATGATGGGGTAAATTAATTTTTTCTTAGGATTACAAGTAAAACAATTAGCTGATGGTATTTTTATCAATCAGTCGAAATATATACAAGACATGTTAAAGAAATTTTAACATGATCAATAGTACTCCTATGAAAACTCCCATGGCTCCGGATTCAAAGTCAAAACTCGATGAGGACACCTCAGGGAAACCTGTAGATGTGACTCATTATCGAGGTATAATTGGGTCATTAATGTACTTAACAGCTAGTAGACCATATATTATGTATGCTACATGTGTCTGTGCAAGATATCAGGCAAATCCTAAAGAATCACACTTAACAGCTGCGAAACGAATTTTAAGATATCTCAAAGGAACTCCAAATCTTGGTTTGTGGTATCCTAGAGAATCTTCATTTAATCTAACTGCTTTTTCTGACGCTGATCACGCAGGTGATAAGATGGACAGAAAAAGTACGTCTGGAGCAGTACAGTTCTTAGGTGACAAACCCGTATGCTGGTCATCCAAGAAACAACATTGCGTCTCATTGTCTACAGCTGAAGCAGAGTACATTGTTGCTGTTCTCAAGTGTTGTGGATGAAGAGCCAACTGCGCGATTACGGGTTTACACCAAAGAAAATACCAACCTACTGTGATTCTCAGAGCGCAATAGCTATTGCATCAAATCCGGTGCAACATCAAAAACAAAACACATTGACATTCGGTATCATTTTATAAAAGATCATGTAGAAAATGGAAATATAGAATTATATTTTGTGCCTACTGAATAACAACTAGCTGATTTGTTTATCAAAGCGTTAGATGAAAAACGGTTTAATTTTTTGGTATACAAATTAGGTATGTTGAATCGTTAAGATTTAATAATTCAGTAGTTTCATTTTATAATTTTATAATTTTCATTTTTTATTGATTTTAGTCTGATGTTAAATTCTTGAATCTTAAAGAGTTAATATTCTTTGGAATTTAACAAGATCTGGATTGTCATGTGCAGGGGGAGCAGAAAAGAAATGTATCTGATTTTGAATAAATCTGATAACTTTTATCTGTTATTTTGTAGGGGAAGCTGAGTTGATAAATATGATATACAGTTGAGGGGGAGCAGCTTTCAGAAATTAAAGGGGGAGCAATTGAGCATTTTAATATTTTTTTTGAGTTTAATATTTTTTTGTTGTTAATATTTTTTAAAATTGTATTATTTTTTTTGTTTTTTTGTTTTTGTGTGTGTGTTTTCAAATTTTTTTCTTTTTCTTTCTTTCTTTATAGATTGGTTTTAAAGTTTTTTCTTGAAAATCAAATTTTATCTTGATATTTTTTTTATTATTATTTTTTAGTCACAATGTTTGTTGAAAAGATAATATGGGTTTAAATAATTGGGTTAAGAAATGTGACTTGAAGATGGGCCGAATTTTCTATTACATTCAAATTTGGGCCGGTCAATTTTTTTTTCAAATAAAAGATGGGTCGGTTTAAAATACAACATATAAATTTGAAATTTCAATTTCAAATTCATTTTTTCGGATATTTCCTATTCATCATCTTCTCCAAAACCTTTCTTCACCTTTAAGAAACCATAAACCCACAAACATCATCAACGGCCTAAAGATATCTTTTCATCAGATTGTAAGTAAAAGTTTTTAGTTGTTTCTTGTATTTGTATAGAATTCATTTCAGTGTTGCGATATATGTGTTCGTAGATTTTACGTATTTGTATGTTAATGGTGTTTAGAATTAGTTGTTCATAAATCTGAAATTAAATGTGTGGTAAGTTTTGGTTTATGAATGTGAACATGAATCTGAAATTTCATGGTTCAAATCAAACCACACAAACAGAAAGTTTGATTTTAGTTTCAGAAAGTTCGTGTTCTTCATGATTCTGAAATTTGAATTTTTAACAACTTTAATGTTGTTTTTGTTCAAAGTTCAGTAAATCAAATGTGTTTAAAATTGAATTTCGAGTGGGACACAAGTGTTTATTCAATGAAAACGTCCATGAAATTGATTTTTGGTAAATCAGTGGAAGTATACTTGAAAAATAATTTCAAGAAAAGTTTCTCGATTAAAGCTATACTCGAGAAAAGTCCAAGAGTCATTCGAGTTGCTGTCAATGATATTCGAGAAAGGTCTTAGTTCATTCGAGTTGATTCAAATAATAATCGAGAAAGTCTCTGTGTCACTCGAGTTGACTAAGGGTTTATTCGAGAAACTTATGTGTATCATGCGAGTTGACCAAGTTTGTTGTACTTAGAAAATTTCAGAAATTAAGACTCGACTGATACCTTGTTCGAGAACACTTATAGTCTATTCGAGTTAAGTGTTAGCCATCATAGAGATAGTCCACATACTCTCATGTTTCATTCGAGTTTAATACTTGTTTCATTCAAGTTTAACAAGTATTTCATTCGAGTTGGTCATATGTTGAATTCGATAAAATGCCTTATTCATTCGAGTTGGACTACTAGAACATACGAGAACACTTAAGGCTTATTCGAGAATTTTCATGTTTTATTCGAGTTTCATACATATGTAATTCGAGTTGCATATAGTCTTATTCGAGTTTATTCATAGACTAAGTAGAGTTGTTTCATGTGTCACCCGAGATTAATCAATACTCATTCGAGAATGAAGTAATTTCATTCGAGTTGCAATAAAAATTTGTTCTAAGTGTTGGATTTTTAATGTTTTAAGAAAAATGTCACATTTTTTCAAGAAATTATTATAAAGTTGTAATTTTCTAACATTGGTCTCTAAACGATTGACTCTGGAGTCCTGTCAATAATAGTTTATTATTGTCTGTAATCCCGATGCATTAAACAGAAAATAACAACTTTTTATAATTTCTGATGAACTGTTACAATTTTTCTACATTTGAAGGATTGTCATTTGTGTACCTGATCTGACTAACATGATTTTTATTTGTTTTCAGGTGTTCAAATGGCATCTCCAGTGCAGTCTCAGAATTCCAATTCATCTGACTCCCATTCATCATCCAATCATACTCTTGTTTCCACACATGTTCGTTCTACTTCTGTTGCCCGTCCCTCACAGTCAAATATCATCCCAGATAACCAATTGGTTAAACCTAAACATTGTCTACCTTTTAGAGATAATAACCATCGTCTGGATACCAAGGTTATTAAAGTCAGTCATCCTATCATAGTTGACATCCTCAAAGGCCATTCATTAGGTTATCTGCTTCAATATAAACCTTCTATCCCACAGGTATACCTACAAAAATTTTGGCACACAGTCAAATTTGTTCCTGCTGACGGCAATCATCATTTCAAAGTAACAATAGACCAATTCAAAACCAAAATCACTCTAGCCAGACTTCGTCACAATCTATTTCTTCCAAGACGTATAGACACTGTTAACTTTACAGAGTTGGCTGATTTTGAAGATTTTGTGTCGGATGAGGAGCTGGTTCATGATCTGATCTGCTTGGGCTACTCAAAGCCACTACCAAAGAGCTCTAAATTCCATAGGAATGGCTTGAATGGGGAATGGTACACGCTATTTGGAATTATCAATAGGTGTATGACGTCTAAGCACACAGGCATCGACAGATGCAGCATTCATTGTTTAAGGATTTATCATGGAATCGCGTTTAACAAGCATTATGATTTTGCTCAGTGCATCTGGGAGGACATAAAGGAGATTGTTCTTGCAAAAACTACAAATTGAGCAAGAAAATTTGTTCCGCTCCGGAGGTTTATACAAATTCTTATCCGAGGAATTCTTCGAGCAAATGAAAATATTCTGAAGCGAGCCAATTCACAGCGATGTCCTGATTATGTGATGATGAGCTTACACGAAGTGCCGGATTCTCCAAATGCGAATATTATGCCAATCCCGGAGTCGTTGTTAAAATATGCGGATCAAGAGAGTGAGCATGTGAGATTGTATAGGATAGATCATGCTCCAATAGAGACCCAGGAGCCGGGATCTCTTACCCAAGGAGCCTTAGGACTAGAGGAACCTCAACAAGGGGCTGAAGTTCAGGGTGCCCAATCTGTGAGTGAGGGAGATGTTGTTGTAAGGGGAGGTGAAGAAGAGGCTGAGAGATCTGATTCCGAGAGAACTTTGTCGGATATCCAAGAAGAAGAAGGTGAAGGAGATGATAATGATGATGATGATGATGGTGCTGATGGAGGTGATCATCATGAGGAAGGTAGTATGATGATAGATATAGTAAGCATTGCTGAAGAGAGTGTGCGGGATACCATAAACCTAGAAAGCCGGGATATAACCACATCTACTGTTAGCTCTCCTATTAGAGTTAGCATTGAAGAAGTCAGTATCGCACTGACGATTGCACACCCAACCATCCACTCAGTCTCCTCTCAACAGGAGATTGTTTCAATTGAGCACCGGGATGAACCCTATAGTCTATCCGAGAGTCATTTGGACTTGATGGATATTGAAACAAGTACACAGCTGCCCGAGTGTACGACTTCAATTCAATCACTGAGTATAGATCCTATACAGCCTAGGACACTCGAGTCAACTTCATCCGTTGAAATTAGTGTGGTTGAACTTCGTGCTCCCACTGGAACATCCTCAGCAACGGAAGCATTTGTTGCTCCGTCGCTTGAAGAGGGTGGAAGTCCAGTCAGAGCAACTACTTTACCAACTCTGAGTACTGGCCACACAAACGTACTTTTTACAAGTTCGACTGTCGTGACAACTGGAAGTCTACGTGACCCAGTGGTGACTTTATCCCCGTTTGTAACTGAGTCAACATTGAATAAAGCGTTGAATGAAGCTGTAGCTGGGGTGAACACGCATGTATCTGCTCAATTATCTGAGGTAATGGCACATATGTCAAACATCCACAAGTTCTTAAAGGGTAAGTCTGTTGCAGAGGAATCAATGAAGCAATCTGAATCTAATCAAGCTATCAATGAATTAAAAAGAAAAGTTGAAAGATTTTGTGTTCAAACAGTTTGATGAAATGAGAGAACGCATGATAAGTTTAGAAAGCACAGTGATAACTGCATTGGGTAATTTATCAGAAAGGGTTGCAGCAGTTGAGGAAACCTGTAAGGCTCAAGCTTCCTCATCCAAGAGGAAACATGATGAGCATGATGAGAACTCCGATGATGCTCCTCATGAGGGGGAGAAGAGGAGAAAGCTTGATGAAACTACACCTGGGGTATTGATGATTACATACCCAGAAAAAGAAACTGAAGTTAAAGAGAGAGAGGCCGGGGGCTCAAAAGAATCGGCTGGTGAACAAAGTGAGCTGGGATTGATTCTTCATGAAGATGTTCCACTTCCTTTGAACATTCAGTCTGATATTTACCATTTTGTAGAATATATTGATTCTGATGAAGATGTTCAAAATAAGCATCATGAGTTGAGTATTCAAGGAATAGGAGAAGAGGGAGATGAATACATTGAAGTGTCTGAAGATGATGATGTAATTGCTTTGACTGATATTGATTTTAGAGCTGAAAGGATTGAAGAGGAGGAAGGTTTAGTTCAGGAGATTTTGAAAGATACTGAATCGACACCAACGGTTGAAAAGCCTAAGGTGGTTATTCAAGTTAAGGAGGAAATTGAAGAGTTTCCAGTCGAAAACGTAGTTGCTTAAGAAAAGGTTGAATTGAATGAGGTTGAGGTGATGGAAAGGTTCTTCAATGAATACGTGCTTGCTGATGAGTCTCAAAAACAACATAGACTCAGATTTGAAGCACAACTGGTTGTTCAGAGGGAAATTCAAGACATGCTGACACTGTTGAACAAAGATGAGATCAGCAAAAAGAAAGTAAAGAAACTTGAGCTTCCAGAGAATAGATCGGCAGAGTTTATCAGAAAAAGGAACAAGATGCCATACATCGAAGATATTCTTGAAAAACGAATATTTTGCAAGAAACAAGCACCATGTTCTTTTCTCAAGCTATTTAGCGTTTTAGAGCCGAATATGCCGAATCTGGTTAACTATGCCAGCTTTCTGAGAAATAAAACACAAGCAGTTGAGAAGGTTAAGAGTGAGTTCAGGATAGTTGATTTGGTGAAAATAGAAAAGGACAGATTTGTTAAGATCTTCTATCCAACGTTCACTGTTACTAGAGCCGATGGAAACACCTATACGTTCACAGAAGCAGATATGTTCAATATGCACCTGGTCGACATCGAAGATCTATTTGATGAGTTGTGTAGAAACAAACGAAATGAACACTGCAGATTTGCACTTAAGACACTGTTTCACTTCATGCATACCAAATTGGTATTCATGTCAGTGCAAGATCTACAGATAGGTGTTGAACGGGGTATGAGGAAGATCAACATGACAGCTCCTCACAGAGATATCAAGTTTGCTGGAGAGTTGAAAGAATTTCAAGTTATCATGGTAAAGCATCCAGCAGTCATGTACAGAGATAGAAATAAGAAGTTAAGAGCTATGAGAAGTGTGGAGCTGAACAAATTTTTCAGATGGGACTCTGAATAAAGTTTTGAGTGGTTTAAAAGGAAAGCTTGCAGCTGATAAGAAAAGAAAGACGAAGAAAGGAGCTCTATCTGTAAATGACCGAAGACTCAGGGTTGAGTTTATTTCAAAGATTGAATGGAGGCTCTCGGATCGTAAAAGCGTTAGAAGGTTTGAACAAAAGCTGGGTTTATCAATTTAAAGACTTTGGTCTTTCCATCAAAGGGGGAGAATGTTAGATTGTATTTTAATTGATCGAAACAAAGTCTAGGGGTTGTTTTGTATTTCTTGGATAGTTGTCAAATGTGTATATAAATAGTATGTTTGACTTTCAATAGAATATAGATCTGACATTTGTATTTCTTGGATAGTTGTCAAATATGTACGAAAATATAGCAGTTACTAATTCTGGAATTATTCTCTCAAGCTTTTGTAATCGACATTCTCTGATAATCAATCATTTGGTTAGTTGTTTGATTACTGAATTGTTATTGTTCTTAATTTGTTGTATGATTGATATGAACCTGTAATTCACATAATTGACTATTAAATATAGATTAGGTCATTGTTGCTAACCTGGTTAGTGCCGGATGTTACAGTCTCCCCCTGTTAAGGGAATTTCGTCCCGAAATTAGCTTGTGTTCTCCACTTCTTGAGTATTTGAGAATAGATGAGGGTATTTTTCTCGGAACTGGTCTTCGCGTTCCCACGTAAACTCAGGACCTCGCTTAGAGTTCCATCTGACTTTTATTATCGGGATCCGGCTGTGCTTTAGTTTCTTGACTTCTCGGTCCATTATTTCCATGGGTTTTTCAATGAAGTTCAACTTATCGTCTAACTCCAGCTCGTCCATGGGTATAACGAGGGATTCATCAGCCAGACACTTCTTAAGATTGGACATGTGGAAGGTATTATGAACGTTACTAAGCTCTGGGGGCAGATCGAGTTGGTAAGCTACCGGGCCAATTCTTTTGGTGATCGAATGGTCCGATATAACGAGGATTGAGTTTTCCTCGTTTCCCAAAACGGATTACGCCCTTCCAAGGCGAGACTTTCAACATTACTTGATCTCCCTCTTGAAATTCCAAATCCTTCCGTCGAACATCTGCATAACTTTTCTGTCGATCCCGCGCGATCTTTAATCGGTTACGAATCTGGGCTATCTTTTCTATAGTCTCAAGGATGATCTCGGGTCCAGTAATCTGACTATCTCCTACTTCAGCCCAACAAAGTGGTGATCGACACTTTCGCCCGTAGAGTGCCTCGAATGGGGCGGTCTTAATACTTGAGTGATAGCTGTTGTTATAGGAAAACTCCAATAATGGCAGGTGTCTGTCCCAACTTTTGCCAAAGTCGATAACACATGCCCTTAGCATGTCTTCCAAAGTCTGAATCGTCCTTTCACTCTGAGCATCCGTTTGTGGGTGGTAGGCTGTGCTCATATCTAGACGTGTACCCAGTGCTTCTTGCAATGATTGCCAAAATCTTGATATGAATCGGCTGTCCCTGTCTAATATAATTGATACTGGCACTCCATGCCTTGAGACGACTTCTTTAAGATAGATTCGTGTTAACTTATCCATCTTATCAGTTTCCTTGATTGGCAGGAAGTGTGCGGTTTTGGTAAGTCGATCCACAATCACCCAAATAGTGTCATAACCTCCAGAAGTCTTCGGCAACTTGGTGATGAAATCCAAGGTGATGTTTTCCCACTTCCACTGGGGTATTTCTGGTTGAACTAGCAATCCTGATGGCTTCTGGTGCTTAGCCTTAACCTTCAAACATGTTAAGCACTTGCTGACATAGGTAGCAATGTCAGCCTTCATGTTTGGCCACCAGTATATTCCCTTCAAGTCGTGGTACATCTTATCTGACCCTGGATGAATAGCATATCTTTTTTTATGCCCTTCATCCATGCTCAGCTTCGTTAGTCCTCCGAATCTTGGTAGCCAAATTCTGCTCATGAAGTACCGACATCCATTGGGCTTGATTTCAAACTGCTTATCCATACCTCTCAAGGCTTCAACCAATAGATTACTCTCCTTGACTGCTTCTTCTTGTGCCTCGCGGATTTGAGAGTTTAGGTTTGACTGTATAGTCATGACCAAAGCTCGGACTCTCAATGGTTTAACCCGTTCCTTTCGGATCAGGGCATCAGCTACAACATTCGCCATCCCCGGATGATAACGAATCTCACAGTCATAATCGCTAAGTAGCTAAACCCAACGACGTTGCCTCATATTTAACTCCTTCTGATTCAGGATATGCTGAAGGCTTTTATGGTCTGTGAACACCGTACACTTATTTTCGTACAGGTAGTGCCTCCATATTTTGAGAGCAAACACCACTGCTCCAAGCTCCAAGTCATGAGTCGTATAGTTCACCTCGTGAATTTTGAGCTGCCGTGATGCGTAAGCAATGACTTTATCCCTTTGCATGAGCACACAACCTAATCCATTGTGTGAGGCATCACAGTAGACCAAAAAATTTTCATTTCCTTCGGGTAAGGACAGAATTGGTGCACTACACAATCTTTGCTTTAACTACTGAAACGCCTTTTCCAGCTCTTCACCCCAGATATATTTTACATCTTTCCGAGTCAACTCTGTTAGGGAACCTGCTATCTTTGAGAAGTTTTCAATAAATCGCCTATAATAACCGGCAAGTCCTAGAAATTGGCAGATTTCAGTGGGAGTTCTAGGAATTGCCCAGTTCTTTATGGCCTCAATTTTTGATGGATCAACTTGGATTCCATGGCTGTTGATCACGTGTCCAAGGAATTTAACTTCTCGCAACCAAAATTCACATTTTGAAAATTTGGCGTATAACTGCTCCTTCTCTAACAACTCCAAGATCAACTTGAGATGTAGTTCGAGCTCCTCCTTATTTCTGGAATAGATGAGGATATCGTCTATGAACACTATTACAAATTTGTCCAGATACGGTTTACACACTCGATTCATGAGGTCCATGTATACGGAGGGTGCATTGGTCAAACCGAATGGCATTACCTGGAATTCGTAATGTCCATAACGCGTTCTGAATGCTGCCTTGGGAATGTCTTCTTCCCGAACCTTTACTTGATGATAACCGGATCGCAAATCAATCTTAAAGCAGAAGCTAGATCCCTGTAGTTGGTCAAATAGGTCGTCAATTCTGGGAAGGGGGTAGCGGTTCTTTACTGTCAACTTGTTTAGATCTCGGTATTCTATGCACATTTTGAAGGATCCGTTTTTCTTTTTCACAAATAAGACCGGAGCTCCCCAAGGTGAGGAACTTGGTCGAATGAATCCTTTATCCATCAACTCTTGTAATTGATTGGATAGCTCTTGCATTTCAGAAGGAGCGAGTCTATATGGGGCTCTTGCGACCGGTGCAACTCCCGGCACCAAATCGATTTGAAACTCCACTTGCCTAGTTGGCGGAAGCCCAGGCAAATCTTCCGGGAAGACCTTCGGATAGTCACAAACCACTGGAATATCCTCGAGTCGTTTCTCCTCCGACTCTTTTTCTACAATCTGTACTAATACCGCATGACAACCTTTTCTAAGGCACTTTAATGTTCTTAGGCCGGATATGACATTCAGCTGATGGTTCTTTCTTTCCCCTTGGACTGTTAGGACCTTCTTTTTATGGAGTGGTATCCGTACCACTTTCTTACCGCACAAAATCTCGGCATGATTGTGTGACAACCAATACATGCCAATTACTACATCAAAACTTCCGAGTTCTATAGGCATCAAGTCTATCTTAAAGGGATGATCTGCCAGCTTCAGTGTGCATTCCTTAATAATACTACTTGCCTCTATTATTTTGCCGTCAGCCAGTTCTATAGTATAAGAGTGGTCTAAGGGAAAAGGAGTGGCATTCAATTGCTTACTAAACTTATCAGATATAAAGCTCCTATCAGCCCCAGTATAAAGAGTACGTAAGCGTAAATGTCATTTAAAAGAAACGTACCTGATACCACATGGGGGTCTTGACGAGCGTCACCTGCTCCTAACACAAAAGCTCTCCCCTGAGCTCCTCCACCATTTTTCAACTTTTGGCACTCATTCCTGAAGTACCCGGCAGCTCCACATTCATAGCAGCCTCTCTGATTGCCGCCATTGACACCCGAGGTCCCAAATTTACAGTCCTTGGCCACATGACAAATACGTTTGCATTTCCACAAGGGGTTGGGCAGGGACCCTTGTTGTGATGAAATGTGCATTGGGTGCAGAAAGGCTTGGTACCTGTGTAGCCCTTCCTTGACTCAGCTCCTGCTACATAAGCCTTGATGGTCTCGGGCTTCTTGGATTGTGAGCCCGTATTCCTCCCAGACTTGTCCTCCCACTTCCTCTTGTTTTCCCCGGCCTTGGCTTCATTTCTCCGGGACACTTGATCCATAAGATTGTTGGCCATTCTGATGGCATCCTGTATGGTGGATGGGTTGGAGGCAGTGACATTTCCTTGAATTTGAGGAGCGAGTCCCCAAATGTAACGCTCGATTTTCTTGTACTCAGGGGTCACCATCTGAGGGCACAGAATACTTAGTTCGTGGAATCGGTTGGTGTACCCAGCTACATCCGTTCCCTTCATAGCCAGATTCCAAAACTCTGACTCCATTTTCTGTAGCTCATTCCTCGGGCAATACTCATCGGTCATCATCTGCTTTAACTCGGTCCAGGCGAGTTGGTAAGCTGCATCAATCCCCACAGACTGGGTATACGAGTTCCACCATGTCAAGGCGCTGTCTTGCAGAGTGTGGGTGGCGAACTTTACCTTTTCTCCTTCAATGCATCCGCTAACACGGAAGACAAACTCCAACTTTTCGAACCATCGTACTAATCCGACGGCTCCTTCAGTTCCATTGAAGTATCGGGGTTTGCAACTCAAAAATCCCTTAATTCCACAACCCTTTGGGTGGGTTTCAGTTCCTCCCGTGGTGCGGCTAGCACCACCATCTCCATTAGCTGAACTGTTCCGGTTTGTCTCATAAGTGGCTATAGCAGCAGCCACTCTTTGTGCAACTAGTTCCTCAATTTCGGCAGCGTTCATAACTCATCTTGGCGGCATTATCTTAAAGTTTAAAGAAAAGAGCATAGTGTAAGAAGTTGAATCTTAAAGATGTAATTTTCCTTAAGGCACAATACTATAATCATCAAACACAATTTCATAAATAACTTGCAATTTTCATTAATCATTCATAATTTTCTTACAATGGGCGGGTTATTACCCGAAAATTTTTAGTCCTACACTATTACATAATAATTTCCTAATATTACAAAGATAGAAGAGGGGGGTACTAGGTGCGGGAGTGATCAGGGGTCTCTCCCTTTTCCAAAGCATTGAGGCGCTGTGTCAGCTCCTCATTACGGGCCTCGCTCTCGGCTAATCGTTGCCGAAGCTCATTCAGTCCGTCCTGCTGAATGGTGAGGGCGTGCTGGTTGGCCCAGTATATGTTGGAGTTTTGTAACTCCTCCCGCTCTAAACGAGCGGTCATTTCTCCGATGTCTTGATTAAGCAACCGAAGTTGGAGATCATGCCTTGAAGACCGTGCTACCAAGAGTGGTATGGTCTGTTCGGCGGGTTCTTGGGTGAGTGATGGAATAGGTGCGGAGGATGGTCCTCCGATCTCAAGGTGGGAAGGGATTCCTTCCTCTTGCCTCCACTCACGGAGGGTCTCAGGTATCCATCCCCATCGTCGGGCGTCTACCCGTCGGTGCTGTGGTGGGGGATTGGGTTGGGGAGTCGGGATGGGTATAGACTCCCGTCTCGGCGTGATCACCCTCTTTCGGGGTGTGTACAACATCTTAGGGCCGTTTGGGTAAGGGCGGTACGACTTGAATGATGGCTCCGCCGGGTGGTATGGAATGCGGGCGGGGACTGCTGGGGGCGGTGGATCCTCTCCGTCTTCATCTTCTTCCATAGGTTCCTCTTTTGACTCCTCCATTGGTTCTTCAGAGGGGTCTTCTTCTTCAGATGGTTCTCCTTCAGTGAAAACCTCAGTGACTGCGGGGCTCGTAGGGGTGTACTCATCCTCTGAATCTGACAAGATGATGGTCTCCGGGTGGGACATGTTTTCTGCTATCAAGGTCCATTCATAGTCTTTTAGTTAGTTACAAGATATTTTCAAAATCAGTAAAACTTAAGTGCAGTTATAGTCTAGGGTACTAATGCAACCTAGTTCACTATAACTATGACTCTGATACCAATCTGTCACACCCCGTTACCCCGGTTGGCAACGAAGCGTGACGTCGCGGAAGCATAACCATAATCATAACGAACGACCACTATATGGAAGTTTTTAAAATACATCGTTGAAACTTTCAAACACAGCAATGTTTTACATAGTCTGATATGAGTAAAGGAGTTCACAAAATACAGAGATTTAATTACATAATTAAATTATCCAAAATAATGCAGTTAAATCTCCGTCGGTTTGAAAATGAGTGTGACTCCTTAAGTGCGCAAGCTTGAAAATAATTCCGATGTGATGACCTTGCCTTAATTTCCTGAAAATACACGCTAAAATACGTCAACAAAATTGTTGGTGAGCTCATAGGTTTACACGTAAATATGACTTGTATGGACAACAATAGTAGAGTTTGAATTTATAAAATCATAAATTCCATGTTATGTATTATATATAAACCATCATGCAACCGAAGCATAATTAAAATGAGTTTGCCCTGTGCAGTATCCCCGACTGTAATACCGTGTGTTGAATATATATGCACTCGCTGTTAGCCGACCCGAACTAACCCGAATGGGGGACATGACTCCCGATAGATCTATCCACAATATATTCGCGCTTACAAATAAATGCATTTAACGGTTCATGATATAAGGGCTGATGGAACCACATGTGTAATACATAATAGAAATGAAGATGTTTTCGTGTCCATATAAAAACGAAGCATGTATTTCATCCCCAAAACATAACAGTGTGAAAATAGGGGCTATGAGAACTCACCGAGATTGCGATGTCAAAAACTAGCATAAAAAGCTTATTTAGCGTGAACGGATGGATGATGCGTCGCGTGAGTTTAATCAAGCCCTAAATGATGATAGGGACTTAATATCTCTAATATATGATAATATATATATTTATAGATTTTTATGTCTTAAATCACCCAACATTACAAGTTTATAAATAAAACCCGCTTAAAACGTCAAGTTTATATATATATATATATATATATATATATATATATATATATATATATATATATATATATATATATATATATATATAATTTTCCAGCTTTTTCGGAGGTTTTTCGGCCTACTTTGAGGCTGTTTTTGACCAAGCTCCAAAACGTTTTAGGCTTTGGTTTTCTAGGACATTAAACTACTATATACAAAGGATTTTTAGAATCAAGAACGGCCATTTTTCGAGATGTTTAGGTTGGTGAAATAGCTCGTTAAAAACCCTATGTTGGCCATTTTTGAGCTGTCAAACCTTCGGTTTCCCAAATAATTTCTGGAGGTCTTAAACTCCAAAATAAATTATGAAAACTTCCAGATCTATAGGTAAGACATAGATCTAACTTTTGAGACAAGAATCAACTCATTTCGTTAAGTTATGAATTAGTTATGATTTTTCAAAGCCGATGTAAATTTTCTACCGAAAATCCGTAGTTTATAAACTTGAAATAGTTTATGATTCTTGTTGTTTATTCAAAGACTACTTGTATAAAAAGTTATAAAAGTTATAAAACACATATATATCACATGTTTTCATAATATTAACACTTTTATAATGTGTTCATATATTCATAAACACATTTAAAGAAACAACTTAGAAATAAAAACTAGAAACTTATAAACTTGAGTTTTTATGAAACTTGTTGTTGTTGGTGATTATATATATTATGCAAGACTTATATCAAAATAAATGTATGATGAAATAAGTTAGTATTTACTTACTTTGATGTGTTAGGAGAATGAATATGAGAAGAGGTTGAAATCCTTGCAAGCTATGCACCAAGAACACTTGAATATTTCAAGAACAAAGAAAGAAGAAAACTTTGTTTTCTTTGATGAAGGGTGGCCGGATTCAAGGAGGAGAGGAAGAGAGGATTTTTGTTGTTGCAAGTGTGGAAATGAGAGGAGAATTGTGGTCTTATTTATAGGCAAAGAAAGCAAGATGAAATGATGAAGAGAATGGGAGATTGAGTGAAAATCTAGCTAAGTGAGGTGCAAAAGAATGGACCATGTGATGTTGATTGAGCATGGAACTTTCTATTAAATTATTGAAGTAAATTTGGAGGTTGTACTATGGTGGTGGCCGGACCCTAGGGCCATAATTATGTGTATTTTCATTTTTTTTATAAATGTATTTAGAATGTATTCTTGTATTTCCCTTTTTCTTGTAAATTTATAAATACTTTTGAATGCATTGTTTTAATGAATTGTTTTAGTCTTTCATAATTAATGTTAAGTAATTGTATTAGTGTATGGTTAGTGTCACTAATCATAATTTAATTATGTACTTAGTTGAATTAATCCCTCATATCGTAAATTGATCGGATTAATTGATTTCTCGATTCATCGCACCGATGAATTTGATTCTAATTGAGTTGAATTTTCTAATAAACCTTGTTATTCACTTGATTAATTTCTAATGACCACTGATTAGGCTATAATTGACTATTAAATACAGATTAGGTCATTGTTGCTAACCTTGTTTAGTGCCGGATGTTACAATAACCATTCACGGAATCACCACGGCATAAGTATTACTCACTATAATTCCATACAATGATCACATAGACATAATCAATTGCGCGACTAAATTAATTAAACGTGTTTTAACCAATAACTCTCGGCATAGCATATGCAACATTAATACTCGTCTTAATCCCTAAACTAATGGACTCGACACGAATAATAACACCACTAAAAACTATATTGCTTTTACCAATCGCAACACATAACATAATCATAGCCAAATGTTTATCATTTGCATACACATAATATATCTAGCTCAATACGAATACATCAAAACATAAGAAATTAAAGAAAAGTAAACTTAGTCGTAGCTCCTCTGCAAACGGCTAACGGGATTAGCCGCTCATCGTATGCTCGTCACAATCACAGATCTGAGCCATTGGGTAGCATGAGAACCACCGTCTTCGTTCTCGTATCGTAGATCCACTCCGGCAGGGCTTCACACACTTGCACACACGTCGAGACTCTTCTCCAAAGCTGCCCCTTCACTCATATTTATAGGGAAGTCGAGATTAGGGTTTCCATGGTTGAAAAACGCGTTTTGGCGCCGCACTAGCAAAGGCCAGGCGCAAGCCTGCGCCCCCTCCCCCCCCCCCCACCCCGCGCCCGGATGCAGCTAGGGTTTAGATGGCATGTGCTGCTGGACAGTTTGGGCGCTATGTGGAGCGCAGGGTGGCGCAGGCCTGCGCCCCCCTCAGTCTGATTTGCTCTGAATTCTCTCGGATTGCTTCTTTTTATCATCTTGGCCCTGAAATACAAACTTCGAGTAATAATATGGATTTTACTATGTATCGGTGCTTAAAATGATCATAATATGACTCGGAAACCAGATAAATTATAGACTTATCAATCCCATTTTTAAAATTGTTTCTGTTGTTTCGGAATGAGGTCGAGATTGAAAACAGTGTTATTAATGAACTAAGTATGATTTTTAGTAGTCGTTTCAATATCAAGGACAATATAAGGCTGGACAATTAACTGGGTTAATTGGCATGAAAACGCTGTAGAGATACATGAACAGTTTTATAGTAGGATCAAATGATACACGACAGGTATTTAATTTAGCAAACGTACTCATGACCGCATCTGGCATTTCCTCTGTTTCCTCGGCTGTGATATGATAAGCACGGGCTCTAGCTGACGGAGTTGCAGCAGTGCTTTTCATTGTTGAACCTCCGACATATGACTGGGATTGACTGTTGCTTCTCATTGGACATTGATGATTAAAGTGTCTAGGTTTTCCACACATGGAACAACCAAGACCTTTCGTTAGGCATTCCTTGCTACTATGACCTATTTTGTTGCAAACATAGCATATCACATCAATTGGATTACATAACCTAGTATGTAATTTCCTACATCTTTTGCACACTCGCTGTTCTGATTGAATCGCGTAAGACTTGGCCTTCTGAGGAGAGCTATATTGATCAGTCTGTTGAGACTGCGTCTTTCCTGTCTTGAAGAATCTGCTGAATCGTTGCTTCTTTGGTGGAGAAGGACACGTAATATTGATCTGAGACTGGGTCTTTCCTATTCATGATTTAAATTGACTTGTGATTTTTAAACAAGTCTTGAATTCGACTGTACAACTTTGTCATCGATAGTGAATATGTGGATGACATATAGGTTGTATCATTATGTTATAACATTAGTATAACATTAATGTGTTTTCTGATAAGAAATTCTGCCTATAAGCGATATAGGTATCAGTGCTTGAATCATGTATGATTCAAAAGCTTTAAGGAAACCCAAAACTGAATTTTAAGCACAAGCTTCTTCGTAAAGCCTAGTAATCTGAATGATTACAGCGTGTCTCATAATGAGGCAGAGGTGGAAGTTGCTGATCTAATCAAATTAAATGAGAAAATGATCTCTGTACCAGATTGTCAAGCACACAATGTCAAATTTGATTGAAATCAAAGAAGTCAGAGACACAAAGCTAAAGTCAAACGAGAAATAAAGAAAAATTCTTATAAGAATTAAGTGATTGATCTGAATGATCAATTGTAAGTCTATACACATGTATATATGGAATTTTATTTACATTGGCTTGTCAATAAAAGTCTTGGCAGAAGAAAATAAAGTAACCCTGGACTCAGGGATTACAAATGAAAAAGTCATCTCAAGTCTTGATAATAGTCAGCGCAAGTCAAAAGTCTGCGAAGCGATTGATGATAATAACATCATTAATGAGTGAAAATGTTCAATAGAACAGATGTGAGATTCAAAAAGCCACAACTGATTTAAGATTAAAAGAAAAGAGATATAAGTTTTCTTGATAACAAAATTCAATTGAAAGTCATATTGAATCTTGAAGTGTGAGTCAATACAGAAAAGTATAAACGATTAGCAGAAATCCTAAAATTCTTATATGGATTGCATAAGTCAACAGTTAAATTGTTGATATTGAGAAATCAGTAAATGTAATGGTTATAAAAGCCAAAGAGGCAAGAAATCATGAAATACAGATGGTTTTCATTCAATAACCACCAGAATGTTCATGTCAGAATATGGGAATTCATAGCTACCTTGTAATTCCTAAGTTGCAATTATCTGAACATAGACAACTTCGGGGACGAAGTTATGCGTGGTGGAGCCCATTCTGTAACAACCTAAACTTTAATTAACATCGATTAACCACCTTAACGTTAATTAATATGTTAAATGTAATTTTAATTACATTTATTAGCTAAGTGATTTAAAAAGAAAGTTAATAAAAGTTACAATTAAATTATGAGTTTTAATTATAAAATGGTTATGTCAAAATTAAAATAAAGGTTACAAGTTCGTGATGATAAATAAACTAGCTTTGGGCCAAATTGTGAATTTTGAAAGTTGAAGTAAATAAATACCCTAAAGGAAAAGCTCTGCTCATTTTATAACCTAACAAAGAATTCTCTCCATTCCAGAAACCCACGTTTCTTCTCTTTATCTTCATCAAAGTTTCATCACAAATTCATGTTCAAAAATCAAGAATTAAAAGTTGGAAACATCAAAGCAAGAAACTTAAAGCAACAAAGATTCAAGGTAATTTCAACACTTTAAATTCTCATTTTTTTTTTGTGGAAATAAAGCCTACGGCTTTTCTGGAAATTTTGGGTGTTTTTATTGTTTTGAGAAGCTCAAATTCAACATAAACTTATGCTTAAAGTCAGAGATAAATCCATGCATCTTGATATTGCTTAGTTAAATGATCATAATTCAATTTAAAGCTAAATTCCATGTTTTAATATTGAAATCTGAAACTGAATGATGTTGCTGTCCAAGCTTTTTATTTTATGTTTTGATCGGAAAATTTGAGGAGCCATGACTTGCATAAATTGTGTGTGTTATACTTTATAAACAAGCATGAAACCACCTTGATCCTATGAACTAGCTGCAAAAAATAAACGAAAACAGAAAGAAAGGAAAGTGCAGTGTGTGTAGGTGTTTTGCATGTAATAACGAAACCCACAAGGGGGGTACCTGTAACATCCGGCACTAAACCAGGTTAGCAACGATGACCCAATATGTATTTAATTGTCAATTATAGTCTAATCAGTGGTCATTAGAAATTAATCAAGTGATTAACAAGGTTTATTAGAAAATTCAACTCAATTAGAATCAAATTCATCGGTGCGATGAATCGGGAAATCAATTAATCCGATCAATTTACGATATGAGGGATTAATTCAACTAAGTACATAATTAAATTATGATTAGTGACACTAATCATGCACTAATACAATTACTTAACATTAATTATGCAAGACTAAAACAATTCATTAAAACAATGCATTCAAAAGTATTTATAAATTTACAAGAAAGGGGAAATACAAGAATACATTCTAAATACATTTATAAAAAATAAAAAAATGAAAATACAAGATAATATCTTGAAAAATCTGCCCATAGGAGGTACATAAAGGACTTGATAAATATTTTTTTACTCAACATATCTACATCAAATCCCTTTACACGATCCTCCTTTCAATTCAAAGAAGATCTTACACTCCACCCCTCTTATCACCATCAATTCAACCTCCATCTTTTGCCTATAAATAGAGAGCTTCCCTTTCATATTATTCACACCAAAACCCTTGTTTTTCTCTCTAAAAACCGGATCCCACACATACACACACTACAAACGTTTTCATTCAAGTGTTCTTGGTGAAATTCAAGTGTTCTTGGTGAAATTCAAGTGTTCTTGGTCCAAATCTTGCAAGAGTTCCAACTTCTTCTCAATTTCATACTCTAAATACTTCAAAGTAAGTAAATACTAGCTTATTTCATCATACATTTATGTTTATATAAGTCTTGCATAATATATATAATCACCTACAACAACAAGTTTCATAAAAACTCAAGTTTATAAGTTTCTAGTTTTTATTTTTAAGTTGTTTCTTTAAATGTGTTTATGAATATATGAACACATTATAAAAGTGTTAATATTGTGAAAACATGTGATATATATGTGTTTTATAACTTTTATGACTTTTATACAAGTAGTCTTTGAATAAACAACAAGAATCATACGTTATTTCAAGTTTATAAACTGCAGATTTTCGGCAGAAAATTTATATCAACTTTGAAAAATCATAACTAATTCATAACTATCAAAATGAGTTGATTTTTGTCTCAAAAGTTAGATCTATGTCTTAACTATAGATCTGGAATTTTTCATAATTTATTTTGGAGTTTAAGACCTCCAGAATGTATTTGGGAAACCAAAAGTTTGACAGCTCAAAAATGACCAACATAGGGTTTTTAACGAGCTTTTTCACAAACCTAAACATCTTTAAAAATGGACGTTCTTGATTCTAAAAATCTTTTGTATATAGTAGTTTAATGTCCTAGAAAACCAAAGCCTAAAACATTTTGGAGCTTGTTCAGAAACAGCCTCAAAGTAGGCCGAAAAACCTCCGAAAAAGCTAGAAAATTATATATATATATATATATATATATATATATATATATATATATATATATATATATATATATATATATATATATATATATATATATATATATATAAACTTGACGTTTTAAGCGGGTTTTATTTATAAACTTGTAATGTTGGGTGATTTAAGACATAAAAATCCATAAAGATATATATCATTATATATTAGAGATATTAAGTCCTATTAACATTTAGGACTCGATTAAACTCACGCGACACATCCATCCATCCATTCACGTTAAAAATCTTTTTACGCTAGATTTTGCCATCGCAATCCCGGTGAGTTCTCATAGCCCCTATTTTCACATTGTTATGTTTTGGGGATGAAATACATGCTTCGTTTTTATATGGACACGAAAATATCTTCATTTCTATTATGTATTACACATGTGGTTCCATCCGCCCTTATATCATGAACCGTTAATTGCATTTATTTGTAAGCGTGAATATATTGTGGATAGATCTATCGGGAGTCATGTCCCCCATTCGGGTTAGTTCGGGTCGGCTAACAGCGAGTGCATATATATTTAACACACGGTATTACGTATGGGAATACTGCACAGGGCAAACTCATTTTAATTAAGCTTCGGTTGCATGATGGTTTATATGTAATACATAACATGGAATTTATGATTTTATAAAATCAATCTCTATTATTGTTGTCCATACAAGTCATATTTACGTGTAAACCTATGAGCTCACCAACAAATTTTGTTGACGTATTTTAGCGTGTATTTTCAGGAAATTAAGGCAAGTCCTACACCTCGGTAGTATTTTCAAGCTTCCGCATTTAAGGAGTCGCACTCAGTTTCAAACCGTCGGAGATTTACTTGCATTATTTTGGATAATTTAATTATGTATTTAAATCTCTGTATCTTGCGAACTACTTTTATCATTTTCGGGTTATGTAAAACATTTATATCTTTTAAAGTTAAACCGATGTATTTTTGAAAACGTCCATATAGTGGTCGTTCATTATGATTATGGTTATGCTTCCGCGACGTCGCGCTTCGTTGCCAACCGAGGTAACGGGGTGTGACACCAACAACCTTATGGATCAAGTGTCCCGAAGAAACGAAGCCAAGGCCGGGGAAAACAAGAGGAAATGGGAGGACAAGTCTGGAAAGAATACGGGCTCACAATCCAAGAAGCCCGAAACCATCAAGGCTTATGTAGTAGGAGTTGAGACGAGGAAGGGCTACACAGGTACAAAGCCTTTCTGCACCCAATGCACCTATCATCACAACAAGGGTCCCTGCCCAACCCCTTGTGGAAAACGCAAACGTCTTGGTCATTTGGCCAAGGACTGTAAATTCGGTACCCCGGGTAGCAATGGCGGCAATCAAAGAGGCTGCTATAAATGTGGAGCTGCTGGGCACTTCAGGAGTGAGTGCCCGAAGTTGAGAAATGGTGGAGGAGCTCAGGGGAGAGATTTTGTATTAGGAGCAAGTGGCGCTCGTCAGGATCCCCATGTGGTATCAGGTACGTTTCTTTTAAATGACATTTACGCTTACGTACTCTGTGATACTGGGGCTGATAGGAGCTTTATATCTGATAAGTTTAGTAAGCAATTGAATGCCACTCCTTTTCCCTTAGACAACTCTTATACTATAGAACTGGCTGAAGGCAA